>APFE031627547.1:0-10238 GCA_000404065.3 Pinus taeda | reverse complement strand
CGACCCGAAGTCAGCGTCATAGTATGGTACAACTCCTACCACTGGTCCTAGACCAGTATCATTGATCCCAGATCAATGGAGGTCATCCTAGCGTAGGGAGTACAGTAGATACACCGATGCGTCCATCGGTACTACTATGGTCCCTAACTTCATTTCCCTGCTCATTGATCAGATGAGAGGTACTTCCCATGAGTCCCAAATTGCATGGGTAGGATGCCTCAACAGGAGAACTTAATTAATCCCGACCTCACAGGCAAACACATCAATCCTGCTACAATCGCCATGGAGAACACATCAATCCAGGCCTCACAGGAGAACACATCAATCCTGCTACAATCGCCATGGAGAACACATCAATCTAGGCCTCACAAGAGAACACATCAATTCTACTACAATCGCCATGGAGAACACATCAATCCAAGCCTCACATGAGAACACATCAATCCTGCTACAATCGCCATGGAGAACACATCAATCCAAGCCTCACAGGAGAATTAATCATCCTGCTACACAGGAGAGTGAATTATCTTGTTCCACAAGAGAGCGAATCTTCTTGTCCCACAAGAGAGTGAATCATCTTGTCCCATAAGACATCGAATCATCTTGTTCCAGTGTGCACCACCAGGGGAGGGTGAGTCGCCCTATGGTCGTATGTTGCTCCAGTAAGAACCACAAGCCCTCAGAGCTCTCAGAGCTCAATGTATGCAACATGCAGGACCCTTGTACAAGGGTTTCTTGACGACTCCAAGTTGTTTGGGAAAATCACAGATTAGATCTTTCCTCGGGGCTTTGACAAGGTGTATCGACCTATACATCATCTTAATGCGATGGAGCCTCCTTGCTCGTCGACTTACCATATCCCAGATGATGTCTATCTGCTGGAGCAATCGATGAATACAAAATTCCTCAATAATCGAATCCTACCTCTAGTTGTTACAGAGAATCACAGTGGTATGTGTTCAAACAGCTCACTGAAGAGCTTCCCCAACTAGGCAGCTTCATACGAGATCATACTCGTAGATATGTATCCAGTCTTGGCGGTGCTTAACCGATTTCTGCTTCCTGCTCATCCATTATATCGAAGCAGAATCCAAAGAGAAACAACACTAAAAAGTGCTCCAGTGATCCTCCACACTACCTGCCTAATCAGCGTTCGAATAATCATGCAGTTTCATATTTCCGGCAGTATATCTCAATCCATGAGAGATTGTGTCCTGAAGACATCTCAGAGGATTCTTGGCACCAATCTAGTGAGGCTCAACCAAATATGAGCTCACAATGCTAACTGCAAAACATATGTTCGGACGAAGGTTCACCAAGAACATCAACGCGAATGAGTTTTTGAAACTCAGAGGCATTTCCCAAATCTAGTCCGACATCACTACCATATAACTTCTAAAAGTTAAGATCCTCGAGGTAGTCACAGGGTTGCAGTCCACCTGTAATATTCCGTTTCAGAGATATTCCCCCGAACCCCAGTAAACTCCAACCAAATACGTACAAATGATATAATAACCAGGAAGCTCATAGTGATGGAAATAACAATGGTGCGACACATAATAATATAAACATGAAATATAAGTAGATACTTAAGAAATGCAGAGAGAAATGCTAAGCCATTTTATTATATTGAGTAATAGAACGGGTACAGGAGGTGATCAGAAAGATGGCACCTTGACTTGCACAAGGCAAGTGAAGAAATACACTCAGAATAACAAAGGAATGGCCTCTCTCTGAACTGCGTCCAAGTTGTTGGAGAACTGTCATGCTATTGCTACTGCTGGAAATCAAATAAGGATTTGGGACTGTTCCCCTCCTCAGAAAATGTTGAAACTCTGGAATTGGACTCTACTCAAGAAACCCAGAAAAACCCTGAAAGCTTTTCTGAAATGGACGACCCCCGAAAATCGCCCCCTTGAGGACCCACACAATCGCTCAAGGCTCTGTGCTGCCACTGAATAAAAGACACCAAAACTCTGCCTGAAACTCAGGCAAAATCCCCCAATATGCAAGGGTTGATCCCTTGCTCAATCGCCCAGCTCAAATCCTCCACAAACCCCCAATCCGGAACTACCTCCAGAAGAACTGTGTCCCTCTCTCTCAAGACTGCGCAGTCATCCAATGCTCAGCTCCTCCCCAATGCCAAAGATTAATACTACTACAAAAAGACTGTTGAAACTACCTTGCCCGAGTAGGCACTCGAAGTCCCCGGGGGCTAAGGGTGAGATCTCCGAATGGAGACACTCAGTGCACTAAACAGTGCTGCAGACAAGCTAAACAGCCAGCGTGCTCCAAGTCAAAGTGACTAGCTCAAATGCTCATAATCGAATGCCAAATTGAGGAGGCTCCTCTCTCCTTTATAGCATTGGCCTCTCTCAATCCCAGGGATCACCTCCTCCAACGTAACCTCCTCTTGCCACGTGTTCCTTTTCCCATCTGCGTAGTCCCTCCAAGTGTCTACCTGGCCCCATCTCTGCGTGGTCCTTTGGCCCCCTTTGGCTCCCCTTTAAGTCACAACGTTGTGCTACTAGGAAGTGACTTTTATTCTAAAAGTGAGTTATGTCCCCTTTTCCTCACCTTTTTATTTACAAATAACTATAGAAGGCAAAATTGAGCAAAATCGAATATTCCAATTAGCCATGGCTAATTAGGAATATTACAGTCTCCCCCGGCAAATTGTTGTTTTTCCTCAAGCAACTGAAGTGATGGATGCTGCAAAATTTTCTCTCTCCCAAGTGGCATCCTCATCCGACAAATTCTTCCACTTCACCAAGACTTTCCGAATTGTCCTATTCCGTAGCTGCCTCTCCCTGGTATCAATAATAGCCTCTCGCCTGCAACACCAAATGCCCCTCATCATTCGTGGGTGGTAGCTCATCTGTCACTATCACATGCTGCCCCAATGCCTTCTTCAGGCATGATACATGAAAGACGTTATGAATCTTGCTGCCTTGGGGCAGCTCCAACTCATACGCAACCTGTCCAATCCTGCGTATCACCCTGTATGGCCCATAAAAGCGGGGCTTGAGCTTCTCAGCCCCCTTCTGCCCCAGTGACGATTGTCGGTATGGCTGTAATCATAGGTAGACCAAGTCCCCTACCTCAAACTGTTTCTCCACCCGACCCTTGTTAGCATATAGCTTTTGCTAGTTCTGCGCTGTAGCCATATTATCCTTGAGAGCTTGAAAAATATCTTGACTCTCTTGGATCCAAATCTTGGCTCTTGGAGCCTTGCTAGCACCAAACATCACGTCAACAAAAGATAAGGGATGATACCCATACAAAGCATAAAATGGTGACATACTAATGGACATGTGATGTGTAGTGTTGCAGCAATACTCCCCCAGATGCAGCCACTTCAGCCATGCTCGCTGCTGCCCACTGACATAGTTACGCAAGTCCTCGAGCCACTTGTTAACTAGCTCTGTCTGCCTGTTCGTCTGTGGGTGATAATTGGTACTCGGTGTCAACTCCGTCCCCACCAACAGGAAAAGCTCCTGCCAAAATCCGCCCATGAAACGGCTGTCCCTATCACTGGTGATGGTCTTGAGAAGACCATGTAACCTGAAAATCTCTCTGAAGAATAGCTCAGCCACCTGCGCTGTTGTGTAGTGTGCGGATATGGCGAAAAAGTGTGAGTACTTTGTCAGCCGATCAACGACGACAAAGATGTAGTCCTTGCCTTGTACCATGGGCAACCCTGTGATGAAGTCCATCGAAATACACTCCCATTTTCCCTCCGGAATAGGAAGAGGCTGCAATAGTCCTGTTGGATGGTTCATCTCCCCCTTGTTCCTCTGGCAAACATCGCACTCCCAGACATGCTGGAGTACGTCCTCCTTGAGGCCCTTCCATGAGAACCCCTCTCTAATGGCCCTGTAGGTTTTGGTAAACCCCTAATGACCTGCCAAAAGTGAATCATGTGATGCCTGAAGTATCTTCTTCTTGAGCTGAGATCCCTTAGTCAAGAAGATCCGGTCCCTGTAATAGATGATCTCATCGACTACCCTGTACTTGTCATCTGCCACCTGCCCATCCAGAACCTCACATGCAAATCTATCCTTGGAGTACTCTACTAGGAGTCGAGCTCTGCAGTCTGCGTCCAAGCTCATAAGAGACAACGTGGCTCGTCTACGTGAAAGGGCATCTGCTACCATATTGTTCTTACCCTTGACATACTCAATGTCAAAGTCATACACTTGGATCTTACTGATCCACTTCTGCTGCCTCTCCTGTAGCTGCTTCTGCTCCAAAAAGAACTTAAGGCTGTTGTGATCAATCCTCACCCTGAATGTGTTACCCATCAAATACTGTCAGTACTTGGCCAATGCATGCATGATGGCCAGCATCTCCTTGTCGTATATATAATACAGCCTCTTGTGCAGAAGGAGCTTCAACCTCTCGTGCGGAAGGAGCTTCCGGCTCTCAAAGGCTATAGGGTGACCTCCCTGCATCAACAGTGCGCCGATCCCCTCTCCCGATACATCACACTCCAAAACAAATGGTTGCGTAAAATACGCCAATGCAAGCACTGGGCAACTGCTCATAACCTCCTTGAGCCTGTCAAAGGCTCGCTGTGTTGTATCCGACCAACTGAATGCCCCCTTCCTCATCAAATCTGTCAGGGGTGCAGCAAGCTGTGAGAAACCCTTGACGAACTTCCAGTAGTGAGTGCAAATGCTAATGAATCCTCGACGTTCTGTCACGTTTCTCGGCTCTAGCCAATCTTTGATGGCCCTGATCTTCTCCTCGAGGAACCTCACTCCATCCACCCCTATGATGTGTCACAAGTATAACATCTCCGTCAACCCAAACTCACACTTGGAGAGCTTGGCATAGAACTGCTGCTCCTCCAAGATGCACAATACTGTCTCAATGTGCTGGAGATGCTCCTCCCAAGTCTTGTTGTAAATGAGGATATCATCGAAGAACACCAACACAAACTTCCTTAAGTGACTGCGGAAAATGTGATTCATGCAAGACTAGAATGTAGCTGGGGCCCCCGAAGGGCATCACCAAAAACTCAAAGTGCCCATAGTGACCCCTGAAGGAGGTCTTGGGAATGTCCTGTTCCCTCACGCGAATCTGATGGTACCCAGATCTGAAATCAATTTTCGAGAAGAACGGTGCTCCTCTCAACTCATCCATCAACTCGTCGATCTTGGGTATGGGGTACCTGTTCTTCAGTGTCTTCTTGTTCAGGGCCCTATAGTCAATGCACATCCTCAATGTGCCATCCTTCTTCTTCACCAACACCACGAAAGAAGCAAAAGGACTCGTGCTCAACCGAATGTGCCCAAGAGCCAGCAACTCTTGAATGGCCCGCTCAATCTCATCCCGATAGGCCTTGGGATGCCTATAGGAGGTAGTAATGACTGCATGTATGCCCTGCTCAAGCTCAATGGTGTGCTCAAACCCCCGGTCCGGTGGCTGTCCTGGCGGAATCTCCCCAAATACTGTGGCATACCGGTCAAGGATGGACTGTATCCCCGGGTGCACTGTCTGCCCTGTAGTCCCTGCCTCTGATGCACGCAGCTCCACTGCCCACTCTATGTCTCCCTTCCGGAAGACTACCTTCATCCAATGAGCCAAAATAGTCTGAGGCGGATATGTGTGCTATCCCCGTATCTTCTCATGCCTCCCTATCTTCTCATCATCCCACTCCATCTCTAGGGCCTTCCAATCTGTAGTGACCTTCCCTAGAGTGATAAGCCACTGAACACTGAGTACTATGTTTGTGTCCAGAATATTGACCACGAAGAAGTGTCAATCAGTGTGGAGGTGCCCATCGTTACTGATAACTTTGGAACATAACGAGCACACGCCATAGTCTGATCGCCTGGGACCAAAACTGAGAACCCATCAAAGCTCTCTGTTTGTATACGTCTCCACTCAACCATCTGTGCATCGATGAAGTTGTGGGTGGCCCCACTGTCAACCAAAACTGATACTCGCTGGCCATGTACTGCCCCCCGTACGTGCAGCGTCAAATACTTGGGAACTCCTCGCAATGCTGCAAGGGCTCCTTCGATAGGTGCAAAAGTTGCACCACCTACTGTTGGTGGTGGAGGCGGCAAGGGACCCTACACAACATGACTATCTCCTGCCTCCATGTCATCCTCCTCATCCTTCTCCCTACTGCTTTCGGAGAAGACCTCAATAAAATGTGCTTTGCCAGTAGCACATCTATGTCCTGGTGCCCACGACTCCTGGCAGGTAAAGCACAACCGCTTCTTCTTCAACTCCATCCTGACATCGTCATCGATTTGTGCTCGTCTTAGATTCCCCTTTGGGGGCAGAATCCTCACGTCCTTCCCCTTAGGTTGGAAAGCTTGTCTTTGGGGGTAAGGTGTCCGGGTCCTGGGTAAGGTATCTTGTAAGTCCCCAGTCCTGCTGATAGCATCCTGGAGTGTGGCTGGTCTAGTGGATCTAACTAGACCCCGAAGTGGCTCTGCTAACCCCTCAACAAACATGTAGATCCTTCGTGCCGTGGATAGATTTGGTACCATCACTAAAATCCTCAGGAAGTCTGCAATGTAGGTCTCTGGGCTCCCCGTCTGTTTGAGCCTCATCAGCTCAACAAAGTGCTGTTCCGAATCCCTCCGGTCAAACCTCTCCATCAATCTCCTGGTGAACTTGGCATATGTCGTCACTGAGGAGTGTCTGAGTGTAACCATCCCATAGAACCACCAATCCTGGGCCTCTCCAGCTTCTCCACCCAAGACTTTGCTGAACTGTCCGATGAACCATCAAACGTAGGCAAGTGGAATCTACTAGCTGTGCGGTGGGTGTCTCCATCGTGATAATGCTGGTGTCCTCTGTGATGGTCGCAGGGTCTACTATCCCGCTGGAGTTGAACAAAATCTTTGAATGAAAGAGCATCCTTGAACTCCTGCCCATAGGCCTGGGACTCTACAAAATAATCGCCCGTATGACCGGGCTCTGCCTCCTACTGGGCTCTGGCCCCCATGTCTGCTCCTAGGAAAGTGGGCATGGTAGAGTGTGTAGGGGCATGTGAGGCCATCTGCGAAGTAATATCATGCTAAGTGGCACCCTACTCTGGAAAATGGTGAAATGTACCCGATCCCTCACCAACATGAAAAACCCGTGGGTTCTCACATTGTCTAGCCTCCACTACTGTGAATCTCTGCCCCATCACCTCAATCTGCCTCGATAGATCCTGCAATGATTTTCAGGAGCATGTCCGCAAATCTCCTCCCATCCTCATCTGCCATTGGATCCTCCTATTCTGCGTCCACTATAGGCTCCTTCTGTTCTGCCTCCACCACAGGCTCCTCCTGTTCTGCGTCCACCACCGGAACACAGTCTCCCTCTCCGTAGGTGTTCTCCAACCTACGCCCAGTGTCTCTGTATCTCCTGCCTCTGTAACAGATGTAAGGGTTTTCCCCTGGTGTCATAGATTGCTAGCTCCACAGGCTGAGCCAGATCTATGCTCTGATACCACTGTAATATCCCGTTTCAGAGATATTCCCCCAAACCCCAGTAAACTCCAACCAAATACGTACAAATGATATAATAACCGGGAAGCTCAAAGTGATGGAAATAACAATGGTGCAACACATAATAATATAAACATGAAAATATAAGCAGATACTCAAGAAATGCAGAGAGAAATGCTAAGCCATTTTATTATACTGAGTAATAGAATGGGTACAGGAGGTGATCAGAAAGATGGCACCTCGACTTGCACAAGGCAAGTGAAGAAATACACTCAAAATAGCAAAGGAATGGCCTCTCTTTGAACTGCGTCCAAGCTGCTGGAGAACTACCGTGTTGCTGCTGCTACTGGAAATCAAATGAGGATTTGGGGCTGTTCTCCTCAGAAAATACTAAAACTCTGGAATCAGACTCTACTCAAGAAACCCAGAAAGCTTTTTTGAAATGGCCGACCCCCGAAAATCGCCCCCTTGAGGACCCACGCAATCCCTTAAGGCTCTACATTGCCACTGAATAAAAGCCACCAAAACTCTGCCTGAAACTCAGCGAAAATCCCCCAATATGCAAGTGCTGATCCCTTGCTCAATATCCCAACACAAATCCTCCACAAACGCATAATCCGGAACTACCTCCAGAAGAACTGTGTCCCTCTCTCTCAAGACTACGCAGTCCTCCAATGCTCAGCTCCTCCCCAATGCCAAAGATCAATACTACTACAAAAAGACTGCTGAAACTACATTGCCTGAGTAGGCACTCGAAGTCCCCCGGGGCTAAGGGTGAAATCTCCGAACGGAGACACTCAGTGCACTAAACAGTGCTGCAGACAGGCTAAACAGCTAGCGTGCTCCAAGTCGAAGTGACTAGCTCAAATGCTCATAATTGAATGCCAAAATGAGGAGGCTCCTCTCTCCTTTATAGCATTGGCCTCTCTCAATCCTAAGGCTCACCTCCTCCAACGTAATCTCCTCTTGCCACATGTTCCTTTTCCCATCTGCACAGTCCCTCCAAGTGTCTGCATGGGCCCCATCTCTGCGTGGTCCTTTGGCCCCCCTTGGCTCCCCTTTAAGTCACAACTTTGTGCTATTAGGAAGTGACTTTTATTCTAAAAGTGAGTTATGTCCCCTTTTCCTCACCTTTTTATTTACAAATAACTATAGAAGGCAAAATTGAGCAAAATCGAATATTCCAATTAGCCATGGCTAATTAGGAATATTACACCACCATACCAAATCTTTTCAAAATCTTCACCACATATTTTCCTTGAGATAGGAAAATTTCCCTTGGCTTCTGCCACACTTCAAGTCCTTGGTTCTTCATTTCAAATTCAGAAGCCAACCCCCACTTACATTTGTGAATGAGAGGGTATGCTCCTGTTAGAAAGAGGTCATCCACACACAACACCAATATGAGAGGCTTGTCATCTTCAACCTTAAAGTAAAGGTTAGGATCGGCGTCACTCCTAGTGAATCCCAACTTCATCAAATAGCTATCGAACCTATGATACCATGTTAAGGTATGGTATGTTCTATGGTTATAACATTTTACTTCTTTGTCTTATTATATTCCACAGATTAGCAATCACATGTACATAAAGTAAAGTGCAGATATAACATTAAACGATCGACATAAAACAAGCCAAGGCAAGAGACACAAGATGTGGCGGCTAGCCAGAGACACAAGATGTGGCGGCTAGCCAGAGACAAACCCCACAATGTGTGGGGAAACCCTTTGGTCAAATCTTCCTTTATCTTCAATAATTCAGCAGAGAGAAATAGTACAATAAATCTTATTTATATCAGCAGTAGCAAACCCTAGATCAGCAGCATCAGCGTTAGCGACTTCATCATCAAAACTAGGGCAGTCGATATCTCACAAACCGACAGTCGGATCAGCTTGATTCCACCACCAAAAGTTGAAGCCTTCAGAGGAGGTTTAGATGAACCTACAACGCAGTTCAGAAGAGGAGGTTTGATGGCCCATGCTGGTCAAACTTTGAATCTGCAGTTGCAGCTTCAGTTTCAGTAGCTTCCTTCCAACTAGGTATGAGAGAGAAACTCTTTTCTGCGCAGTAGAGAAGACCCTCTTTTCTGCGCAGAAGAGAGAGAGAGATGTGATGAGATGAGTGAGTGCAAATGAGGAAAAGTCCTCTTGTATTTATACACAACTGATGATGTTTGAATAGATGCGACTGTTGGGCTTCTGAGCTTACATGAGTTGCAGGTCGGCTTGATAATAATTCCATAATCAAAATAAATTCATATCTCCATAAATACTTATCGGAATCGGATTATCTTTAGATCAATCCTACACCTCTCGATGAGAGGAATATAATAAAAATATTATTAGCCATGAATAAGATGACCCACATGAAGTTTGGCCCTAGTTGCCAATTTAACACTTGCATTACCTATAATTCCTTTGATCATTGAAGATGTCCCTGGAATGATTGTTATCTTCATCAAGAGATGTGTCTCTGCCATTCAGACACTTCTTCGCATAATGGTCGAACTTATTGCAACCAAGGCATCCACCTTTCCTTCCACCCTTAGATCCGAACTTCCCAATGAAGTGATCTTTAGGTAGGCCATCAGAAACTTCCACTGCGCCATTCTGATAATATTCTCTGCTTCGACTTCACCCTTGGTGAATTTGAAGAGGGACGAGGAATCCACTAATCCTTTTGTCCTTTCCCAACTGTCTTCGGTGATTGCTCTTTCACTCTTGCTTGGGCATTGTCTTCACCTCAACTCCGATACCATGTTAATTTTAGGTATGTTCTA
>APFE031627545.1:162228-173649 GCA_000404065.3 Pinus taeda | reverse complement strand
AAACAGAGCTAAACCCTAATAAATTAACAGTATAACTGCGATTAAGGTCGTAAAATGTCCACGGCTTCCATACAAATGTCCATACAAATGTCCACGGCTTCCATACAACACTGTAGCCCAAGTCAATGTAAATAATAGAGAATGCCAAAACAGACAGAATGCCATAGAATGCCAAAACAGAATGCCAGAATGCTATAGAATGCCAAAACAGACAGAATGCCATAGAATGCCAAAACAGACAGAATGCCATAAAATGCCAAAACAGATCACAAAATCTCCTGTTAGAGTGCTTGTGTTGAAAAACACAGAGAGTAAAGCTGGTAGGATTAAAAATCCTACCGGTTACAGGCCATGGATGGTCGCCGACCTCCCCCACCTTCCCCACAGCTCGCCAGACCTTCTCCACACCTGCAACGTCCTTTTCCACACCTGCAACACCTGCAACAGGAAGAAAAAAGCCATTAGAAGCCATTAGAGATCACAAAAACAACAAAAACAGCCTAAAAATGCTATGTTACCTCAAGCTCAGTAGAATGGCGACCGACTCCTCCCCAAACAACAAAATCGCCGAATAAGACCACCACCAGAGAAATGCTAAACAACCGGCATTCCATGTTAAACAACTTACATTCCAGAACGACCAAGAAATCCAAGCGGAGGCGCACAAGAAAAGCAGAACCGCTGTCCCAGCCAGAAACCCATAAACTCCATCAAACACAGTTACCAGCACACGAATAAACGACTCTGCGCGCAACAATACAAACCGACTCAACCGAACACAGCATTCCCCCAAAACAACAACTAACCACCATGCGCGCAGGTTACAGGGCCGTCCCGCGCCATCTTCGGCGGGGGGCTTCACCCAACTACCGGCCCCGAGCAGAAAGACAAAGGGAAAATGGAACATCGTCGAAATGAGCCCAGACCAACCATGTAAACGGCGCGAATGACTTGTTTTAATGCAGCATGTGATAGCCCACACAGCCAGCTCCACGGTGGACAAGTGTTGTACCGGAGCCATGTAGGTTGACGCGTGTAAATTTGACGTGGCGGGGAGGGCGCACATGTATTGGCGACCCTCCCCTATATTGGATTAATATTTTCAACACCGTGTCCTATACGTTATTTTATGGTCTGCGCTACTTTCTACCTCATGGGCGTTGGAACTTATTTTTATGAAACTCTGCGATAACGTTGACGGAAATAAATATGACCGTTAAATCGGGATACCGTTGAATGTATCCTAGGTTCGCTCCTTTTACATATATGACCGTTCCTGCGAATTACTTTCAAGATATCAAACACCAGCACGGTCTAACGGTCGAAAATTTTTGTTGCAATTTAGACGATATAAAAATTTCGTTAAATGTTGCACTTATAACAATAGTCATATAAGTGACTTAGTGACAAGAGAATAAGTCCTCGTATATCCGAGTCGACTTACGGATATGAAAGCATGCAATTTTTACTTGCTATTATAAACATGTTTTCTTTTAAATATTAAAAAATTAATTAATTTATTATTTTTTCAATATAAATTAACTTATTTATGAAAGTTTATGGTTCTAAAATTTCGATTAGTTAAATAAAACTTAAGATTTTGGTGGTTGGTTTTGAGTAATTTTTTATATGAAATGGTAAAACATTAACATAGGAGGAGTTGATATCGTATTATATATAATATTGTTTTAATATATTCACATAAATTAATATTATAATTTAAATAGTATTATTTAAATGTAGTTGTTATTTGAAATTATTGGTTTTATATTGTTTTTTATTTAACCTTTTGTTATGGTTTGTTGGGTTTCATGATGAACTACACGTGTTGGTTTGAAAAATGTAATTTTTGTGATATTTACTCGTGATCATTGTGAAGGAAATCTTGTAATATTTACTCTTGGTGATCTAGTCGATATTATTTTAGGGTTTATCATATTTATTTAAGGGTTTATATACCTTGGGTTTATAATATTAATCTCTTGGGTTTAATATTATTCCTTTTGGTTCATAATTTCTTGGGGTTTTAGTATTAATCCCTTGGGTTTATAACATCAATGACTTGGGTTTATTAATGTAAGGATTCATATTCATAGGGTTTAATATTAATTAATATAAATAATTATTAATATTTAAATGGTTTATAATACAATATTTTTTAATGCATAAGTAATATATAATATTTAATATTAGGAATTATAATATAGGTTTCATAATTACAACTTATAATATTGGGTTTGATATTATAGTTTATAATATAGCATATATTAAGTTCACCCTAGTGGTATAAAAGATAAAAACAATGAAGACACATTAGAATTAGTTAAAGAACAATTAAAGAAAAAATCTCAAATTCAAACAACTTATCTCACCGAAGAAATAAGAGTAGAAAAAACTCTTAAGCATAAACATAGCTTAATCTGTGTTAAGGTGAATTGCAATGACCATAAATTAGATATACTCGGGAAATCCCCAAGCCTAAAAAGAGCAGTAATCTTTATAAATGAAGATCTCATTCCAGAAGACCATGATAAACTTAGGAAAAAAGTACAAAAGGAGGCAAGAAAAGAAGGGAGGCAATCATTAGGAATAGAAAATTTATTATTGGAGGCAAAGTCCCAAACACAAGTGATAAATAGGGAATAACATCACTCTGGATCTTTTTCTGACATTGTCGTGGTTTTCCATGGTGTAAAGGTCCTATGTTAAGTTGGATCCCGAGTGATATTGATCTTATTCTTTTAGTTAAAATTTCAGAGCATGACGAATCTAAGGTTTCTCTCCTTGACAAGTTCACTCTCTGGTCTGCATGGAATAAGAAATCCATCAAGAGAGGTTTTAGGGGTATAACCTGTTATATTTGGAATATTGTTTCCTCTCACATCTGTCTTCATAAAACCAACCCCTTTAATCAATACATTTGGATCGAGATCTTTGATTCTGCAACCAATAGTATCTTTCTTGCAATATGTTATTTCACGCCTATCAACTCTACATCCTATAAGAAAAATAAATTGCATAAGAATTGTCCTTTCAACACCTTAGAAAAAGCCATCTACAACCTAAGGAATGAAGGAAATATCATTTTCCTTGGGGACTTTAATGCTTGAACTGCTACTAACCAAGTTATTATGTTAAGTAACAAATATAACTCCAACCCCTTCTGGCTTGAAAAGGATGGTAACATAGATAATATATTTAAGAGAAATCCTGAACACATAATCGAGAAGCTATTCGGCACCGAGCTCCTCAAGATTTGTAGTTCCCAAGACCTAATCATTTTTAATGGCATTAATAAATGGCCTCTCTTCAGTTAGATGACATGTTTCCATGGGGTGGGTAGCAATGTTGTGGATTATGCGATTTTTGACATCCACGTCCTTAACCATATTACAAAATTTGAGCTTCTTAACAGGTTTGAGACTTACTATGACCACAGACCTCTGTCTCTATCCCTCCATCTTGCTATGCATACCACCCACATACAAGAGAACAGTGGAAGAAAAAGTCACATTCACTTCGATAGAAGTAATATCGACCTTTTCTTAAGGGAGTTAGAAAGTGATTTAGGCTACTTGACCTATAATAGCGACATTGATCAAATTTATTACCATTTTACTACTGCCCTTTCCACCACCATTTTCAAACTCTCTAGTAAGACTTCGTATTAGAAAAACAATAGAATTTCCAATCCCTAGTATGACAAAGACTGTAAAATTTCCAGGAAAGTAATCAGAGACGCCATTAATGAAAGAATTAACTCCGAAATATTAGTATATACAAATATCTCATTAAGAGGAAGAAGATGTAATATGTTAATAAGAGACAAGAGAATCTTCTCCAACTTTCTAAAGTTGCGCCCAAAAAGTTTTGGCAGAATGGTCTTGTTCGAAAAAATAAAGATAATCATTTTACCCCCCTAGAAAATTAAGAAACATGTCTTAAGAAGTTGTATGACTCTCTGGACACCATGGGCACCATCTTAAACACTCCTTTTAAGGATGATAGCTTTTCTTTGGAAGACGTTGAGTCTGGGATTAATAAACTCGGTAATGGGAAAGCCAAAGATATTGAAGGCTACTGAGCTGAGATCTATCCTCATTCCTAATCTCCACAATCTTCCCAATTTTGCTATAAAGCATGGCTTCTCTAAAATTTCGACATAAAGCCTTATTGTGCCTATCTTAAAAAATGGGGACAAAAGTGTTCCCTCTAACTACATAACCATTATGATTAGCCACATCCTAGACAAGCTTTATCGGCTCATTCTGGAAAAAAAAAAGGTTTTGGCTTGAGAACCAGGGTAAAAGAGCTAAAGGGAAAGCCAATTTTAGGAGACATCACTCGATCATTGACCACCTTATCACCCTTAGGATCATCACAGACGAATGTGGCAATAGAAAAAATGATCTCTTATGTTGTTTTGTATACTTTAGAAAATATTTTGACACTGTCTCCTAAGATAAGCTCTGGGAAAGGCTTGAAGAAATCATGGTTCCTCCTGAATTGAGGATTGTTGTGATCTGCCTCTATGATAATTTCATTGCTAAGCTTAAGATCACGAAGGCTGTTCAAAAGATATTAAATGTAATATCAAGGTTAAGCAAGGTGTCCCCTTTCCACTACCCTTTTTAGAATTTGCATTGATAAACTAGAGGAGTGTCTGGAACTTGTGGGATATAAAGTCATCGAGCTTGCTTGTATTATCATTACTCTTCTCCTTTCTACTGATAATATCATTCTTCTTCCAAGGACCCACAATGTCCTAAAGAATCACCTTAAGGCTCTGCATGTCTACTGATCCAAGATGAGTATGACAGTTAATAACAATAAGACTAAAGTCATGATCATTAAATCCAAAAAGATCACTCATGGTAGTTTCATCTATGATAACCATTATCTAGAGAAGGTTTCCTCTCACAAATATTTGGGTGTTGACTTTCCTCATCAACTCAATTGGAATTATAGCATCGAGAAAAGAATTATTGGAGGTTGGAAAGCTTAGTATGAGCTTGAAAAGAATTGCAAGTGAGTTGATATTTACATTTGGAGTAAAAAGAGTTTCCTCTTTAAGACTTTCATCACCCCTGCTATCTTATACGGATATGAAGTTTGGGGGTGTAGTATATCTAGGGAGTCATGGAGAAATATTAAGATGATCCAAAAGAAATTCATAACTTACAACCTCAACATCAAGGGAAATACTCCCTATCCTATCCTCTTGATCAAAGCTGGCATGTCACCCATTGAAAGTGTAGCTATGCTTAGATATCTAATGTATAAGAATAAGCTTCACAATATGGAATCCAAGAGGCTCCCAAAAATTTCTTCTAACTTTAGTCAAAACTCTCACATGTGCCTTAAGTGCAGGTGGCGCCACGATGCTCAGCCTTGGCTCAACCTTTGGAGGATTAAGGAGGAGATCATCTTGGGAAGAAAAAACAGTATCAAAGATACTATTACCTCTAGTTTTAAGGAGAAGATGTCAGATGCTATGAAGATGGAGGGTAAAAGGAAGATAAGGAACTATAAGGTGGTGATCAACCCCATCCTTGATAACCATAATTATCTCTCCATGTTGATTAACATTAAGAAGAAAATAAACATCGCTAGGATTATAACTAACTCTGATGATATTTGGAGTGAGACGAGGAAGTGATCTACTTCCAAGAGTACTTGGGATGATAGAATTTATCATATTTTTTATACTAAGAGGGTGGAAGATGAAAATCACTTCCTTTTAGATTGCCCTAGTCTTTCCCACATCTTCTCTCATTTCCTTATCATCTGCCACACATCCAATCTTCTTGACTTACTAAGCCAACCCAACTATTGTGATCTCGGAATGCTTCTTTCCCTGCTCCTTGATCATAGAAATAAGATTTTGAAGAATGAAAATAAGACTCTCTTTTCTTTAGGTTTGATAGACCACATTGGTATTAGTGGACATTAATCATCATCATTCTTAATCAAAGTTTTCATTGATGTCACTATCTCATTATTAGGATGGAAAATATTACTGTGATGTGTGATGTTGCCATAACCCTTGGGAAATCCTAGCTTTACATAATGGTCCAACCCTAGTTGAAGAAAACACTAATCCTAATCATATCCAAACTATTGAAGAAGTTACAAGTGTGAATACCTTTCATATAAAACCCTAACCTAATCCCAATCCTAATCCTTTTACATATCCTAATAAAACCTTAGTTCTATTATGTATTTCCAAATGAATAAAACTGTACATAGTTGAATCTTTAGGCATTAAAATATTAATGCACATCCCATATAATATCCTAGCGTTATTTAACCATACACACCATATACATGAAACGAATTTTCTTAATTCCCAAAACATCTATGCAAACATCATATACCTATGCACTTTACCATTACCATATACATAAAATGACTTTGTTTAATGGTAGAAGAACATGGCATACGTGTTTCCTATGACCATACATTGCAGACAATGTATAATTGTTGCATGTAGATGGAAAATGGGATACAATGGCAGACAAGGTCTTTTGCATGGCAGACAAGTCTTTAGCATGATCTCTTTTGTATTTTTCTAACTTTCACATGATAGACATATGATGCATATACATCATGGTAGAACAATGAAAAATTGTTAAATAAAATATCCCCTTAATCATCCCCATGTCAGGTACTAAATATATGACTATCCATTAATTTACTTAAAAGGTTGGCTCCTCCATAAACAATGATGTTTCAACAATAAGATTAATTTCAATATTCAATTCATAAGTCGACCTTATATTCATGTCAGATCCAGCATGTTAGCTACTATGAAAGGACATGTCCTTTCATTCAAAGTAAAATTTGTATTAATAAGAACTCGTGGACCTTCATTTCTCTTACTATAATTCGGTCATCCATCACAAAGAAACATGACAACGTGTGAACTAGGAGCACTGAAGAAGATCCGTGAAGGCTTTTTGGGTTAAAAATTATATCTATCATTTAAATCTATAACAAGCATAGGTTCATGCCATTAGATTTGTTTTAGGAGCCTTCTAAGACATATATCCATGAATAAGTAACAAATTAAGGGCTAAGAACATCACAGAATAAGGGCGAGATCTCTTGTGTATAAACATCTCTCCTTACAAGAAGCCACAAGGATGGACCTAGCTTGGATCTGAGATCTTTATAGCCTCCATGGAGCTTAGAACTGTGGGTACTATAGCCTTAGTGGAGTCCAGAACTGTGGGTATTGTAATCTTAATGGAGCCCAGATTTGTGGGAATTATAGTCTTGGTGGAGCCCAGAATTGTGGGTGTCGTAATCTCGGTGAAGACTTAGGTAGATTGGACATATTGCAGTAAGTAAATACGTGACAGTCTAGTGCCATACCTTCAATGACTGTGGTCCAGTATTTTATTTAAGGTACAATAGCTTCAGATCATCCTCAATAAATTCAGAGCATCCACAACTAGTCACATTCAAACTTACATTGAATCAATTTGAGGCTCGATCTACTCTTAAGAACTATTGCAACATTCATCCTGTGGTATATTCAACTTTTTGTGGCTCAGATAAGAGAAGGAAGTTTCATATCATCAGTGGTGGAGATAGCTATAGTTCACCACTTTTTGGGTTCATTGATTCAATAAATATAGTGGAATTATCAAGCTTACTGTGAGGACATATGCAGTCAACCTTGAAGTGAAGATTTGGAACCTTGACAGTGTTTGGAACCTTAAGAAAAAAAGGTGAAGTTTGTTGATGACAGTTTGAAGACATCCTTGAAGCATACACTGAAGTAGCCTTGGAGAAAATTTAGAAGTATGCATTAAGAAGAGTCTTCTTTAGCATTACTTGAAGCACTTATTGAAGACTTATTGGAGTATTTCATTGGATAACTTTTGGACATGTATTGAAGCATCCTCAAAGTAGCAGTGTTGAGGTACATGAAATAATTCTTAGAAGAATTATTTGGTGTAGACTTTGAGGCTTAGTGCAGTACATTTAGACACATTGAAGTTTTGTGAAGGCTATTGAAGACCATGATGCAATGCTGATGTCATCATGAGGTGACTTGGAGAATTTTATTGGGTACCATGAATGATAGCAGAGACACCTTCATGCGAGAGAGATCAAGGTTATGATTTATGACATAACGTGAAGACTATAATGAAGACAAAGATAGACAGGGCTCATTAAATAAGACATCGGGAGTCGTGAAGTATAACCAAATACATTTTGACAAAGTAAAGTTAAGGGTTGGAGTCCAAGAGGTTGGAGCCTCAAAAAGATAAGGTTGGTACCCTGAAGGATAGTGTTGGAGCCTTAGAGGATCAGATTCCTCAAGAAACTAGGTTGAAGCCAAACCATATATATAGTTGGGGCCCTTGGGGTTGGTGCCTCAAAATTGAAAAGGTTGGAGCCTTGGAAGTCCAAGTCGGTGCTTGGAAAATACAAATTAGAGCCTAGGAGATTGAAGATCATCGTCTTCATCTAGGGTTGGATCCCTATATATATTGTACTTGATTTATTGTAAATAAGAAATTAATAAAAGAATTTATTCTTATTATTCATTTTGTGTTCTAAATATAAGTGATATAACTAGTAAAAGTAACAATTGAAAAGAAACATTGATTCATGTTGGGAATCACAATTACCGTTAGACTAAAACCATTAGGTGTTAGTCAATGATTGCATAGCCAGAGATAAAGATCCACGTGAGGAGATTATTCCATGTCACGAAACACGTAGGGACTATTGGTTTATCCAATGTCCAACAATCCCTCCACATGCGAGTCAGGTGTGTATCGAACTCGTGACCTACGCTGTGATACCACTTGTTGCGGACATTAGACCAAATCCTGTAGGTGTGAGTTAATGATTGCATCACTAGAGATAAGGATCCATGAGAGGTGGTTATTTCATGTCATGAAATAGATAGGAAGCATTGGTTTATCCAATTTCCAACAATTCACGTCCCCCTCTCAGTATTTCCAACATTGGTATCAGAGAAAATACCTTCTCACAAGCCTAATAGCTTGAAGGTTGATCCTTAGATAAAAAATGGTAAAACCAAGGAAGAAAACCTACGATCCTCCTAAATATGTCTCTTCCACAATTCTGAAAACTAAAGACAATCAAATTGGGAAGGTTCCATTGTTCAATGGAAACTTTGATGTGTAGAAGGTAAGCATGAGAAATTTCTTAATGGCTGAAAGCGTTGAATTATGGGAATCAATGATTATTGATAACATGATGAACGAAGAATCTAAGAAGAACAATGCAAAAGTGATTAAGGTAATATTGAATGGGCTACCAGATTCTATAAAGGATAATTTGGAAAAATGTTCGTCAACAAAGGGTACATGTGACAAAATTCGTGACCTTCACACAAAAGGAGAATTGACCATGACCACTAGTCAAGAAAATGATGGAAAGAAAGAAGGAAATCCAAAACCCATCAGGGAAGCTGAAAATAAGAATGAAAACATCAAGGCCAAAGAAGACCTAGAAGAACAAGAAAGCAAAGAATAATTTGAAGAAGATCTCCTCACTAAACATATAGTTGCCATGGAAGAGATTAACAATTTGAAATAGGAAAATGAGGAAGTTAAGAAGAAAGCACAAGATGGTGACCAGGACAAGACAAGGAAGGAATTTAACCTTTTCAATCTTCAAGTACAAGAAAGAGATGAGGAGCTCACCAAATGTAAGGAGGAATTTCATCAAAACAAAAGGAAGCATCATGAAGAAGTCATATCCATGACAAATCAATTAAATAAGGCAAAGAAAATGGAAGAAAATTTGTCAAGCCACCTTCAACAAAGACTCAGGAGCTTGAACAAACTTGAAGTGGAGATTGGTCAATATAGAGGTCTCCTTCCTTAGATTTCAACTAGAAGAAGCTATGAAATAAGCATAAGGATTTTTGAAGGTTATGGAAACTTTGGCATTCATAGAAGGACAAGTTAATGAAGCAGAAAAGGAGAGAAACACCATGACATACCAACTAGAATAAAAGGTTGATGACATCACCAAGTTAAGATCCAAAATCACTTCTATTAAGGCCCAATCATGTGAAGAAACTAAGATGAAGGAAGAAATGGAGATCATTCTATCAAAGAAGGATGAAGAATGCAAGGAAATGAAGGAAGAAATTGTCTTTCTTAAAAAGGAAGTTGACTTGTTGAATAAGAACTTGAAGAGTTATCAAACCCTAGATTACATACTAATTCATCAAAGGTCTCCCCTTCATAAAACAGTTCTTAGCTATTCAGGTGAATCCTTAAGCAAGAATGATAATGCTTCAAACATCAAGGATGTGAGGAAGCCTAGAAGAAATGTTGATGCTCCTACTTCTAGCAAAGGCAAGGAGAAGGATCAAGGCAACATTAGAAGAAATCCTACTGCAAGAAGACTTGTAGATGGTGTCAAGAATACAAAAGGCAATGAATATCATCAAAGAATCCCAAGGAAAAAATTATTTAGAAGTACATCAAGGAAATATTCATCTCCCATGTACCAAAGTATATTTCTTTGTTATTTCTATTCTTGTCCAAACTTTGAGCACATGGCAAAATATTGCACACCATATCACAAAGACAAATATAATGTTCCTCGTCAATCTCCTAGAAGAATTTTTTAGAGATGAAGTCATGATTCCTCATTCTGTAACAAGATGGAGTGCTTCAATTACAATAAAATTGGACATATGGCTCATGATTGTAGCTTGACTTGGGTCCCTAAACAAGCTAAAACCATAAAATCCAAGCCATAGAAGCAAGTTACACAAGTATGGAGAAGGAAGCAAATTGGATCCAAAAATATCTTGATCACTCTAGACAACAACACATGTTGTTGATCTGATGAAGTCATCCTGATATTCCAAGTGTTTGATGATGAGACTTTGCTAAAGGATACCATAAATACTATTCGGTGAAGCTTATGATTCTTAATCATTCTTGCAAAATTTATCCATGAATGGCCCTATTAAATTCTTGATTAGTTGCACATCGACAATCATCTTTTGATAGATCAGCACTTGGGAGAAACTCCATTAAAGAACATGGTTCCTTACTTATTTGATGGAATATTATTGAAGATTTATTCCACTTGATCAGAAGGAAGAAATATTTCTCATCAACAGAAGCTAGAGGTGTTTATGTAGGTAGGGGGAGTGGGTCCATCACATGAGAAAATGTAAACACATCCATAATGGACCACATTACCAAAAGGAAGAGCACCATGACACGGGGAGTAACATACTTAGGAAAAACCACCACTGATGAAGAAACGAAGAACCTTGATAGAGGGAGTACTTGGGAACCTCTTTTTCCATTGATGTAAAAGGGGGAGAGAATGTTGGAAGGGAAAGAATATTGCCATCAATGGCAAAGTGTTGGAAATAATATTGAGAGGGGGGGGGGGGGGGGG
>APFE031627545.1:119045-132320 GCA_000404065.3 Pinus taeda | reverse complement strand
TGGTTAGAAACAAGGCAAGACTTGTTTGTAAGGGATATGCACAATAAGAAGGCATAGACTTTGAGGAAAATTTTGCTCCAGTTACCAGACTTGAGGCTATAAGAATGTTCCTTGTTCTCTCTAGCTTTCAGAAGTTCAAAGTATTTCAGATGGACATAAAATCTGCCTTTCTGAATGGAGACTTGAATGAAGAAGTGTACATTGAGCAACCAGATGGGTTTATCCTTGGAAATGATCCAAATCCTATATGCAGACTCAAAAGGGCTCTCTATGGCCTTAAACAAGGCTCCAAGGGTGTGGTATTATCGGTTGGATAAGTACCTCCATCGACAAGGTTTTATAAAAGGATCAACTGATAGCAATCTGTATATAAAATATGACAATAATAAGTTGCTAATACTTGTGGTGTATGTTGATGATATCATATTTGGTAGCAATGAAGAAGACATGAGTCAAAACTTTTCCTTGGTGATGCAGAAAGAGTTTGAAATTTCCATGCTTGGTGAGGTCACATAATTTCTTGGTCTACAAGTCCAACAAAACAAAGATGACATTTTTCTATCTCAAACCAATTATCTCAAGCAGATCTTGAAGAAATATGGGATGGAGGATTCGAAACCAGTATGTACCCCTATGGTGACAAGTTGCAGCGTCAGCACAAATGATGAATCGGTAGCAGTACATCAACCAACCTATAGATCCATGATTGGTAGTTTTCTTTATCTAACAAGTACCCGACCAGATATTATGCATGCAGTGGGAATAGTTGGAAGGTTTCATGCAAATCCAAAGGAAACTCATCTTCAGGTAGTTAAAAGAATTTTCAAGTATCTACAAGGAACTCAAAACTATGGCTTATGGTATCCTAGAGGTACAGATATCACACTTCATGCATACACAGATGCAGATTGGGCAGGAAGCGTGGATGACAAGAAAAGCACTAGTGGTGGTGCATTCTTCATGGGTCCCAGAGTAGTATCATGGTTCAGTAAGAAACAAAGCTGTATTGCATTATCTACAGTTGAAGCAAAATATGTAGCTGCTGCATTGCTGCACACAACTCCTTTGGATGATGCAAACATTGCAAGATCTTCAAATCACTTGTACTCCACCTATCTCCATTTTTTGTGATAATACAAGTGCAATCAATATTTCAAAGAATCTTGTCATGCATTCAAAGACCAAGCACATCTCGATCAAGTATCATTTTCTCACAGAACAATTACTTGATCAAAAGGTCAAATTGGAGTATGTTCCCTCTAAGGAACAAGTTGCTAATATCCTCACCAAACCACTACCTAGGGAGACCTTTGAATACCTCAGACAGAAGCTGGGGGTAGTTGATGCATAATCTTGTTGTTGAATCTTGTCTGGTTCAAAGACTGTTGTATGCAAGTTTCATATGGGGTGTATGCGTACATACGTTGGTTTATGTGGGTCTGTCAGAGACCTTCTAGCACAGGTTCAGGGGGATCATATATTCTTCTAGTAATGCATTGTTGTCATTATCATAGAAGATCTTGGTTCAATTATGTTGGATTTTAGGAGGAGCAAGTGCAGAAGGAGAACATGGATTCTAATCTGAATAATGTTGCTGATGTTTTTGTCTCTATGTCTTATATTTATTTTGTCAAGGTCATGTAATGGGCTATTTTGGCCGCCCCACTATGCCAGGGATGGATAATGTAGTGTGCTCATTATATCATGTATCCCCACTTGGTTGGGAGTTGTATGTATGAGTCTTTGGTGATAGAGAGATCAATTATAATTTCTTCTATAGAACATCTTCTTGCAGATCTTGCCTATTTGTCAGGGGGAGCTTTAATAGCATAGAAGAACAGAGATTTTAGCATGCATTCAGGGGGACCATAACCCTTTTCCCTTTATGACAAATGGGGAGGAAAGATCTTGAGTGAATTTTGGTTGCCATCAAGTCCAAAGGGGGAGATTATTGGCATTATGGCACTAATTTGGCTCGATGACATAAGTGTTGTCCTTGATGGAAATTCACTCAAGTAGCAGATCACAAGTTCAGGCTCTCAGAATGGTAGAAAATGGTAGGTGCATAGGTTCCTGATCTCAAAGATGTGGTCATCAATAGGTTCCACATATGCGTCATTCAGAAGTTGCGGATAGGTTTGCAAGTGTACCGTTCAAAAGGTGAAAACCCCCAGTTCGCACACTTTCATGCAGAGAAGAGTGCACGCACATGGGAAATATTATGGGTGGTCCATGGTATTTAGTCTGATGCTTTTGAACCTATGGTTTGGTCCGTGGTTTTTGCATCTAAAGTTTTTGAACCCTAGTTTGGATCCCTTGCATTGGGTTTCTATGGTTTTGGTCCATGGTTTGTGTAAGGGTTTGTGTATAAAAAGGAAAGGAGATTATTTGGGTAGGAACTCATGTGTTGAATATCTTAAGAGAAAGATATAAAATTATGGTGATCGATTGGTGAATAATAGCTGGATCTGAATTAAGGAGAATCCTGAGCGTTATAAGGTGAATCCACTGATAAGACGAGATCTCCTTGGCGCATGATCAGATCTGTGAATTTGACAGTATAGGATATAGTTGAGGACTGATAAAGTGTTTATAACTGGAGGTATGTAGGTGAGATACGACGTAGCTATAGAGGTGCACAGTCCAAAAGAAAAATTAGGTGCGGAGGTGCGCAGTCTAGTTGACATCGCATGTGTGAGGTTGCGCAGTCTAGTTGACAGTGCAGGTGCGGAGGTGCGCATAACATAAGACACATCAGTGTGGAGGTGCACAGAATAGAAGACGTAGCAGGTGTAGAGGTGTGAAGAAGATAAGACAGAGCAGGTGTGGAAGTGTGCAGGCTTGACAGAGCAGAAGTGTGGATATCCACAAGTTTCTAATGGTGAAGTTGCGGACTTCTCTTGAAATATTTTTAGCTGCCTTTAATTATTACTGCTGAGTTCAGGGTTCTAAATTTGTGTATGGTTGTTGTGTATTGAGAAGTTATTGACTCAGTATTTGTACAAGGAAGCTGGGTGATTTCATGTCTATTTGATGTTTGATTGATATTCATGGATCTAGTCTGGAAATTTATGAAACGAGGTCCTTGAAAGAAAAGAGAAGGTTGTAGCCTTCTACAGGTTGAAGCCGGTGTGCTGGTATAAGACTGCACCAGTACAAAATCATTGTAAAAGAAGTTTCTAATTGAAAGAAGATAGAGACATATTGCAGCAGGTGGTTTTCACCAACATTGGGTTTCTGCCTTATATCTTGTGTCCTTTGGTGTGACTGTTGCTCTATGGGTGGTAGAGGAAATTCTAGTTTCAAAAAGAACATTTTTCACAGTTGATGGGAGGATATTTGGCTCATTTCATCCTGATGATCTAAGGAAAATGTATCACTTACCTGAGCCTAAAAAGCGGTACAACAAAGCCTTCCTTGAAAAATTTGCAAATGAAAACGACTCAGTCGGCCCCAATTAAGCAGTGGAGACATAATCTCGAGAAGCACAAACACGAATCATCAGGTAAGTACTCTCTGGGCTCATTAGCTTCTCCTTACTATTATGCTGGGGCTATGATGTGTAGAATGTGGGGAATACATGACTCTACTAAGTTTACCATTGAAATGGTCCCTCTAATGGAGGCAACAGTCAATAGTTATGTGATGGATTGGGAAAACATTTTGTCCAACAAATTAGCCACAACAATTCTCGAATGTAGATCAAATTCACGTAAAACTACCAGGACCATTCTCCCTTTTTATTACAGTTCTTATATTATGGATACTCTTTATTTTAACTCTGAATATCTGGTACTCAGATGGAGATGGAATCCCCAAGACCCTAAGCCAATCCATATTTAACATCAAATGTTATGGAAGGCTCACTACAAAAATCATTTGTACAAAATTTGAAATGGTTTTATGTTGCGTGTCTACTATGCTATTTTTGATAAGCCTGCCCCCAGGATTTTTGAGGAAGCAGGGATCAACTTGACTGTAGTAGCTAATTGGTTTGGAGAAGACAAATTCACTTATATAAGGCTTTTTGGTAGCCTTACAAAACCCCATTTCCTTCCCTTGTATGTGCCAAATAAGCTGTTAGCTTGGGAATCAGCCTACCAGATAACAACAGAAGGGATATCCAAAACTATTAGAAATTCCATGAAACAGGTATGGCCTACATTTCCTTTAAGATTCGGTGTTTTCACTCTCCATGATTACAAACATGCAGAAAAAGAGACAGAAAAATACAAATACTCAATCTTGCAACAATTCCCAATAGACAATATGATCCAAGAAAAGTTGCCTATAATGTTCTTGAACAAGGCAAACTTGTAAAGTTTGATAATGAAAAGGATGAATTTGATGACCTATTTTCCTCAGCAGAATCATTATTTCAGGTAAAAACATTGGCCAGGATTAGGTATCAAGATGAAGGGTTGGAAGTGTTTAATATGCTTAGAGAACAGAGGTTGCAAACTCTGCCTCTAGACTTATTAGCCACCACCCCAACAATCTAGTCAAGCGAGCCCAAACAACAAACTATTGACAAATCTCTTGTTGTGGAAAAAATTCCTAAGAAAGGAAAAGCGTCAGAATAGGAGAAAGAACATGAAAAAGAATAGGGAAAAGGCAGTGAACACATGGATATAGATACTCGGATTGATCCCAAGGTCCTTAAAAAATGGCAACAGTTCGATTCCATTATAAGAAATCTTGAGAATTCACAGGGTTTTAGCATGCCTGAAGTGACGATTGGTCACAAGACAACAACAAATACGGTTCCAACTAAAGGA
This sequence comes from Pinus taeda, assembly GCA_000404065.3. NCBI lineage: Eukaryota > Viridiplantae > Streptophyta > Pinopsida > Pinales > Pinaceae > Pinus > Pinus taeda. Next base: position 127,542 of record APFE031627545.1, on the reverse strand, counting down.
ACCAACAACCTACCCATAAGTAAAGATGTAGAGATAATTCCTAAGGATCCAGCGGATAAAATTGTTTTGCATATAGAAGAAATACCACCTTTATATGTCTTTTACAACCCTAAGCATAGGGTTGTAGTAAAAATACAAAGGAAAAAGAGAAGGATTGATAAAGCTCTCTCAATATGCCAGAGCATACTTGGTAGGCACTGTCGATAAAGCATTAGAAGTGAGCAATTTACTCAAGGAAAAAGATCAGACATTTGTTTCATTGCAGGCATAGGTATCTGAAAGACAACATAGAATAGAGAAATTAGAACAACAGTTAGCAGCACAACATCAAGTAAACAACCAACTAAACGAGCAATTGCTCAGGGAGAAGTAGAGGATAGACCAAAGTGCAGTACAGAAACAAAAGGAGTTATCCTTAGCATTGGCCAAGCTAAAGACAATGAATGAACAAATGAGAAAAACAAAAGATGAGCAAATCACTCAACTATCAAAACAGATAGAAAGGTTCAAGATTTTTCCTCAACCAACAGAGTTCAGGTCCGAAGCTCTCTAGATTAATAAGGCATTAATTAAATAGTTAAATTTACTATGTCATAATATTTCCCTTGCTGAGCCCCTCTGTGAGATTTCTTCATCAATGATTGAAAAATCAGTTGATGCAAGACAGAATTTGGAACAGGCCCATGAAACATTAACAAAGTTTCTTGCCTAGCAAGAAACCAATGAAGGGCAAGCTACAAATCTACCTAAAATTCTAGAATAACACAAGGAAATTCTTTTCTTAGAATGGCAATCACAATTGATGAAAGCAGAAAGGGAAACTTCAAGATGTACATCGGCAACCGGTAATTTGATTGAGTTAATTAATGATACTCTTTATCTATCTAATGTGATTTCATAATGCACTCCAGGTAAACTACCATCAGCCAAAGCATTGGAACAATCATGCAAACGAGATTTAGAACAGAAGGAGAGATTAATAGAAGGCATCTAAATTTTAACTTGGGACACCTTTTGGTTCTTCCTAGTTAAACCATACAGTCAAAAGGCAGCACTGAAATGTTTAACCGATGCAATCGGTTACATGATTCCCGAAATTCATGATGCTACATATTTAGCCCAATTGCATTCATGTATTTGGTTATACCACCTAATAGCATTTTTATTTCATAATCAGTTAGCTTAGATAGTATTTATAGACCCTTTCATGTCTTTAGAAAGGGTCCTTAATTTTTGTATAAAACTTGGATCGGTAAGTCACACTATTGTGCTTCTAATATATTTTTTTTATGAAGACTGGGCCTATATTCTGAATTTTAATGAAAAATACTTTGATGAGATATGTACTACTGCTTTTTGTGAGAGTATTTCTAAGTTAGAAGACAGAATCTGAATGCGATTGATATCGAGAGGGATCCAAATTACATATGGTACTATTATCTATGTCTTTTCTCCATGCTTTTATATGAATCAACATTTATTCAATTTTTCTATCACTGGATATATGTATGTGTTTTAAGAGCAGTCCTCATACTTATCACTATTGAATGTTTAAGGAATGTTATTCTTTCAATCATATTTATGTCAATGATATATGTAGAATAGTGTAATAATGTTTTAATGATTACTTTGTCCAACTACTTGAACAAAGTAATTATCATATAAATGAATGTCTTTGTTTATCAATGGAGTCATCTATATGCCTATTTGTAAATAAAGATCATCAAGAGTTGCACTATAGTGGAAATTTCCTGGGATAGATTAGTTGTTTATAATTTTGCATTGTAGAATAAATCATCCATCCATTATCAATAGATAATAGAAAATCAACCACTTATCCATCCTATTTACAAACCATTGGGAAACTGGTCACATTATATCTAGTCAGAGCCACCACACCAAATGGAAAAGGAGCTGCCTTTAAGGTCCAGACCGGGTGGTTTTCCTCGATGTTGATACAATGATTTTCGAGGCATCAACATTTTTGGCTCTAGAAGGAGGGCATGAACTGTGAATGGCGAGCAAACCCAAACCTACAACCCATTCTGAGAGTAAATCTCCCTCCAAATCACCTCCGACCTCTCCTTTGCATGCTAGAACTCTAGTATTCAAATGAAAAGAAGAGGAGACAACTACCACTGCTCAACCCCAACATATCCCAGAATGATTAACTCCAGAGTCTCCTGAAGTTCAGTCTCTTATCCATAAACTTCAAGGATTTTCAATATCACCAGAGAAATCTAAGATATCTCAAGGCAGTGAGACTTCACAATTCATTTCACCTCACCACCTCACCAAACTTTAGAGTGGGAAGCTTGGTATTGAACCTAATGAGTTGCCTTTACCTAAAAGGAAAAGGGAAAGAAAAAAAAACAAAAGGATCTGATAGTGAGACTATCTCATCGTCATCCATTTCATCTTCTCCAGTGCGAAGTCAACCATCCACTCCTCCATTACACATTGTTGTTCAACAGGGATCAGGAACTTCAACATCTCAACCACATCAAACTTCAATGTCTTCTCCTTGTCAAACATCTGGAATTTCATTAGCAATATCATATAGTATTAGTTCTACAATGGATCAGAATCCATGGAATAATCTTGTTGTAGTCACGATGCTTGCACCATTAGATCCGTTGCCATCACATCCTGAAAAATGGTTGCCAAAATTTAATCCTGATGCAGGAATACAAGCTGATGAACATATTAACAACTTCATGTTGGTAGTTAACTTAAAAGGATTGATAGAGGATGATGTTTTTGTTAGGCTTTTCCCTTATACCTTACAAGGGTCAGCTAGGTCTTGGTATTTTTCCTTGCCCTCAGGATCCATTACAAGTTGGAACATTTTTCAAGAATAGTTCTTGACTAAATATGGTGATGACAGATCTCTAGCAATATTAATCAATGATCTTTTGAATCTTAGGATAGAATCTAAAGAACCTATAAAGGAGTTCAATTCACGGTTTAATAAGCTCCTGAATAAGATTCCAACTGCCTCTAAACCTAGTGAGAAAATCAGAAGCGAATGGTACATAACAACTTTACCTTCAAATATAGCTATTTTTGTAGATAGAGCTACAAAACTAACTCTAGCTAAAAACATGAAAGAGGCACTTGCTGTAGAGAAATGCGTTATTGCTTTAGAAAAGAAGGCTGCTCTTGAAGAAAAAAAATCCAAAAAAGTATCTTTCAAAGATGATTCAAAGAAGAAAATGCCTAAAGGCCCATATGATATGGAGGGTCTCCAAAAATTTCTCAAGACTATGTCAAACGAAATGGTAGAAATCAAAAAACAAGTAGTTGAGACTTCAATAAAAAGGCCATTTAGAAACTTTAAGAAACTTGAATCAAAACCAACAAATGCTATATCCAATGCAGAGTCAAATCTCAAAGAGGAAGCGGAAGAAGAAACAATTTTATCATCTGAAGAAACTAAAGAAGAGAAAACTATAGAATTTCATGGAATGTGGGACTTTATTTTGCCTAATTCCGATACAGAAAATGAACAGGAAGCATTCCTTGCAACTACCAGGAGTAAGGGTAGTCATGAACCTATTCAAATAACTCAGAAGAAAAGGAATGCAGGTACTACTACTACCAAAGAAAAGGTTCCCACAAAGAAATCTACAGTGATACCTTCCCAAAATCAGCCATCAACTTCAAATCCACCTCCAACATCTAAAACATTAGTAGTTACATTTTCTACGGACTACAACATTGTTAAAGACATGAAGAAAACAAAGGCAAATATCACTATGTTTGAGCTTAGTAAACTCAAACATCAACAAAAATTGCTGCCTAAGGAGTTAAATGCTATACCTTCTTCTCCTCTTCCAAATGATGTGTTATCCAAAGCTACTAATGAAGCAGGTAAACCACCTCCTGGTAGAGTAGAAGCTACTGATGTTGTTTTAATCGGAGATAGATCGAATTTTCATACTCATACTTTCCTCTTAACCTATGAGATCTATAATAGAAATCTACACAACTATTTGATTGACTCAGGGACTTCCTCTAATATAATTCCAGCTTCAATTTGTTCTAAACTGAACATTGAACCCCAAAAGTCTGCAATTCATATAGTCTAGTTGGATAAAACTAAGGTCCAGGTTTTAGGAGAAATCAACTCAGTCACGGTTAAGTTATCATCTGATCCAAGAGTGGTTCAGAGAATCAATATTTTAATCGCTAATATACCTGAATTTTATGGCTTGATTTTGAGTAGAGACTGGTACGAGAAACTTCATGGTTATATTTCCACCGATTGGTCTCATATGTGGCTGCCTTATAAAGGAAAGCCGAATCAGATCAAAATTGATTGGGAAAAACACATGACCCATACTATTACTGACTTCAAACAAGAAAATAAACCAATGGCATTCAATAACAATATTTTGGGGAATTACTCAATTGAATCATTCTTTCGCAATTTTACCGCTCAACCATCACCTTTCTCAATTAATAATTTCACATCTCAAATTGAAAATTTTTCACAAACATATACATCAAGATGTGTTAAAATTGATGAGAATATTGTAAATAAAAATGTAGATAAATCTTTATTTTGGTCATTATATTTTGATGGGTCTAAATCTAGTGAAGGTGCAGGAGCAGGATGTATTTTAGTTAGTCCTGAGGGAGAAAAGACCATGTTATCATGCAGGTTGGAATTTAAATGCACAAACAATACAGCTGAATATGAAGCCTTAATTCAAGGACTCTACAAAGCAATTGGTCTTAAAGTTCATAAATTGTTATAAAAACAAGTCAGGAATACTATTCATTGCCTTTCTAGTCACCTTAAACACTATCAGTCTTTGGTACAAGACCTTATATCTCAATTTTTAGCATTCAATATTTCTCACATCCCTAGATCATAGAATGCAGCAGCAGATTTACTAGATAATGTTGCTTCCAAGCTCCTTCCATCTGAAGATTACAACCCATATAGATTCTCAGTAGAGTTAATTTTTAGGCCATCAATTCCTAATAATGTCACTAATTGGTGAGTGTTCAATCACGATGAAGACATTTTAAATTTCTTAACTTCTGACAAGTCCTATGATGATCAAATTATTGATGAAAGTGACCATGACCTTCAAATGAAGGAAAATCTTGAAGAAAACTTAATACCTAAACTAGTGGTTAAGCTTGAAGATCTTTATGACATTAAAGACATGTTTAAACAGGTTACTAATTCAAAGCTCTAAAGTTCTACTTTGAGATTTGAATTGATAAACCTGGGTACTGAGCATAATCCACAAAACATCAATCTGGGATTAGGACTTTAATTAGAAGAAAGAATTTCATTCATTAAATTATTACATAAATATAAAAATGTCTTCGCTTGGAAATATGACGATTTGAAAACATACAATACATCCATCATTCAGCATACTATTCCAATTCTTTTTGAACAGAAACCAGTACAACGGAAGTTAAGGAAGATTCATCCTAACTTAGAGAGTCAAATAAAAGCTGAATTAAACAAACTCTTGAAAGCTAAGATAATTTTTCCTGTTAGACATTCAAATTGGGTGTCCAATATGGTGCCAGTAAGGAAGAAAAATGGAGACATTAGAATTCGTATTGATTTCAGAAATCTTAATAAAGCAAGACAAAAGGATAACTTCCGTTTACCTACCATGGAGCAAGCACTCTATTCAGTAGCTGGTTCTGAATTAATGTCCTTTTTAGATGGTTTTTCAGGGTATAACCAAATTTTGGTACACCCTGATGACAGACTCAAAACTACTTTTAGAACCAAGTGGGGAACTTATGCCTACCAAAAAATGCCTTTTGGACTTATGAATGTTGGAGCTACATTCCAAAGAGCGGTGGACATAGCATTCAAAGAATTGATCAATAAATCAGCAGTTGCCTATTTAGATGATATTATTGTATTCTCCAAGAAAAGATCAAATCATTTACATGATCTGAAAGAAATCTTTGAAAATTGCAAAAGGTATGGTATCTCACTCAATCCAAAGAAGTCCTTTTTTGCTCTTAATCAAGGTAAGCTCTTGGGCTTCATTGTTTCAAATGATGGCATTTATATTGATCCATATAGAATCAAAGAGATTTTTGATATTCCATTTCCTCACAATAAAAAATCCATGCAATAATTTTTAGGTCAAATTAACTTTGTAAAAAAATTTGTTCCAGATTTCTCTCAGATTGTTTTGCCATTAAAATGATGATCAAGAAAAAATCAGTGTTTAAATGGGGGCCTGCAGAAAAAGAGGCATTTGATTCCATCAATCAATCAATCATAAACGCCTCTGCTTTAAGCACTCCTAATTTTTCAAATCATTTCATGTTATATACCCTTGCATCTGATTCATCTTATGCAGCAGTGCTGGCACAAATTAATGATCAAAACTTGGAAGCACGAATCTCATTTTATAGCTCAAACCTTCAAGATGCTGAACTTAATTACTCAAAAGTTGAAAAACAAGCCTTTGTTGTGTACAAAGCCATTAAACACTACAGACCCTTTCTCTTAAAAGCTAACACAAAAGTTATAGTCCCTTTTTTAGCAATAAGACAATTACTAGTTCAAAGGGAATTAGGAGAAAAGAGAGCAAATTGGGTCATAGCATTACAAGAATATGACTTGGAAATTAAACCAGCAAAGATTGTCAAAGGCCAAGGTTTTTGTATGTTGTTAGCAGGAGCATCCAATATTCAAAAACCTGAAGGTAAAAAAGATACTGAAAAAATCAATCAGATAAGTATCACTAATCTTGAATCTCAATACGTAGATCTGATTTTCTATTTGAAAAATGGATATGCTCCTTCTAATCTTTCCTAAAAAAACAAACATGCCATAAGATTGAAAGCAAAAAACTTCATAATTGTAGATGATATATTATTTAGACGAAATTATGATTCAATTTTGTTAAGATGCTTAGAAAAACCTGAAGCGCAAAAGGTCTTGCAGGAGCTACATGACAGACCAGCAGGAGGACATTTTGGAGCTGATACAACAGCTCACAAAATCATTCATGCTGTATATTATTGGCGCACCCTGTTTAGAGATACTCATGAATATGTAAGGAAATGCCAAAGTTGTCAAACCACTAGTGGAAGACAAAGAAAGTCAGCTTTCCCTTTGCAACCAGTGAACATTGAACAACCTTTTGAACAATGGGGATTGGACATCATTGGGGAAATCACTCCTCATTCATCCAAACATCATAGGTATATCCTTACAGCTACCGATTACTTTACTAAGTGGGTTGAAGCAATCCCTTTGAAGACAGCAAACTCTGAAGCAATCATTGAATTCATAGATCAGTTCATTATTACCAGGTTTGGTGTCCCAAACGCTCTTATTTTTGATAACGCATCTTACTTCTCTGGAAATTCTATATTTGAGTTTGCTATCAAAAGGGGATTTAAATTGAAATATTTTGCGAACTACTACCCTCAGGGTAATGGTTTAGCAGAATCCACCAATAAAAATCTTATCAAAATCATTAAGAGAACTATCGAGCAGAATCATAAAAAATGGCATAAATATTTGATATTTGCACTATGGGCTGACCGAATAACACAGAAGGCCTCCATAGGCACTTCTCCATTTAATCTAGTATATGGAAAGGAAGTTGTCATACCAGCAAACTTAGTAATTCCATCATTGGCTTTAGTGCAGTTTATTGAAGAAAGTCCCTCATCTTCTATTCAACTTAGATATGATCAAATTCTGAAATTAGAAGAAGAGAGAGAGAAAGTCCGAATTATACATGCAAAACATCAGTAGATTATTAAGTCATCATTCGATACAACTTCAACCGGCTCAAAACACTTACAAGTTGGTGATCTAGTTTTGAAGTGGGACAAAGCCCATGAGGATAAAGGAAAAAACACTAAGTTCCAGAAATGTGGCTTGGACCATTCCAAATCAACGACAAGATAGGCCCTTCTACATTCATATTGCAAGATCTATCAGGAAAGAGAGATTCTCTTCCAGGTAACGGCCTTATCTTGAAAAAATTCTTCAATTGAGGAGGTAACCGCTTCTCCCTTGCAAATATTCAATTTTCAGCAGAATTCGTGTGCATAACTTATTTTATTTAAAATATTAGGAAAATAAAGTTGTAAAAAGCCTCCCATTGGTCTATGCTACATTGAAAAAGTTGCTCAAAAGAAAATAGTTTTGATATTTACTTTTAAGAACTGGAAGCTTTAAAGGAAAAAGAAAATTCTAAGAAATTAGTTATAATTAGATTCTGAAAACCCCATTTTATTTTTGTGAAATCTTCTCAAAACTTAGAAGTACTGTAAATCATTTTAATGTTTTAAAAGCCTGAAAATGGTTATCAATACAAAACAGAGACTGATTCAATCTTAGCATCCTCAACTCTCACCTTGTCATCCATATTCTCTTAAGGAGAAAATTGTTCATCCCATCCATCAAAGTTTATAATTACTCAGAGTGTAATTCTGAAATATATTTGATATAAAAGATAAGAGGTCTTATTACAAGCCT
>APFE031627545.1:87894-118938 GCA_000404065.3 Pinus taeda | reverse complement strand
TTGATATAAAAGATAAGAGGTCTTATTACAAGCCTTCTTACCATGATCATAGGGGAATAGTTCAACTGACATTACCAACACTGCATACCAAAACAGGGTAATGGCTTATAATTATAAGACAAGGGGTCTCATCACGAGCCAGCTTGTTCAATTAAATTACAACCAGTGAATGGCATTGTCAACCACTGGCCACCAAACTAGGACAATGGATTTTTATCTTACAAAATAAGGAAAAAAGGAAATAGTAATACAAAAATATGGAAACATATCTTTTGGATTCATTCTTTTAAATTATACTCTGAAATGGATGGAATAATGAATCGTCAAATGGTTAAAAGGTAACCCTGTCAAGACTATAGACGTTTGCTGACAACAGAGGCTCTACCTATGACAAAGGAGTTATTATAAAAGCTAAGTTGGAAATGTCTTTTGTTTTATCATTATAAACCAATTAAGGATGATTTAAAACGTAGAATGTATTTAATTTTAACAGGAGAAGGAAATAGCAAAAATAGTTAACATTACTTTCAAAATCTATGATTATCTAGTTATATTAGATTTTCTCTATCATCTAAGCTTTCGAGATTAAGAAAGTTTAAGTATTTTAATTAATTTCTCAGAGATAACTGTTTCTCCCCGTGAATCGCCAATTGTTGTGTTGTACAACAACCCCCCATTTCATAAATTTTTTATACAAAATCATAATATGAAATGGGTCCCTTTTAAAATAAAACTTAGATGTGTGAATAAATTGGTATTAGCCCATCATAAGAAAAACCTTTAGCAAAAGACTTAAGGTAGATGAACTATTTTGAAAGCCTTTTGGATAGAAATAAAGTGGGTCTTTAAAAATTATAAAATTCTTCGTTATTGTGATAAAGCGATCTCAAGATCGTATATCGCAATAACAAAGGAAGCATGCACAAAGATACATCCATTCTCTCCGATCCGAAAAGCATATCAAAATTGGATATCGGGGAAGTCAAATGGCACAACACAATGTAATAGAGCCCACCCCTTAATTTCTCTGATGCGATAAAGCTATCGCCATCGGCAATCGGCAAGATTAAGTCAATATATGATTAAAGGCACACTTGAATCCTCCGATGCGATAAGGCATATCGCAATCGGCGATCGGTGAAATCACAGTGGCATGGCGATAAAGGCCGAATCCATTCCCCGATTGCGATGCATTAATAAGGCACATATCTCGAGAACATATTTAAAAGGCTTGCATGCATTGTATCACCTTTCAGTGATCGGAGGATGTTTAAAACAAATATTAAAGCCTTTTCCTTCACATTAGCAATCGCCGATTTGCGATTTACCTTTGATTATCCATCAAAGAAATCTAAGCCACGCTTCAACGAATCATTTGGCATATAAAAGACATGATGGGCATTTAAAACCTCTTTTACCATGATTGACAGGTTAAACGGCTAATCAATGAAGCAGTTAAGGGAAGATTTTTCTGTAGATTTTATCCGTGACAATTTCACTATAATCCATTATCACCTGTTGATCGACGTAATTCTTTCATATTGGTCTATAGCAGCATTTCTCTGTATCACATTTTTCTCATCGCTTGTGCAGAACTCCGTTGAAATAAGAAATTTGAAACAAATGGGAAAGAGATCAAAGAAATCTGCAGCAACAACGGCTCCTACAGAGATAGTGCAGCCAGCCAAGGATCCAGGGCCAAGCAAAAAGGGTTAATCTCAGACACTATGTGCCTCGGCCATGGAAATACTAGTTGGGAGAGGATTTACAATTTAATTGAAGCAGAGGAGCCCGAGGAAATATCAAAAGAAGCCACAACTGACTCAACTAGCAAATTGGAAGCATCCCTCAGAGATTTAGCTTGTTCATATTTGCACAGAATAGCAGCACAAGAAAATATTCTTCCATACACTGACGTAGTGAGATGGGTGGTAGAGGAAATTCCAGTTTCAAACAGAACATTTTGCACAATTGACGGGAGAATTTTTGGCTCCTTTCAGCCTGATGATCTAAGAAAAATGTATCACTTACCTGAGCCTGAAAAGAGGTACAACAAAGCCTTCCTTGAAAAATTTGCAAATGAAAACGAGACAAAATCAGCCCCGATTAAGCAGTGGAGACAGAATCCCAAGAAGCACAAACACGAATCATCAGGTAAGAACTCTGTGGAATCATTATCTTCTTCTTATTGTTATGTCAGGGCTATGATGTGTACAATGTGGGGGATACATGACTCTGCTAAGTTCACCTTTGAAATGGCCCCTTTAATGGAAGCAACAGTCAATAGTTATGTGATGGATTGGGCAAACATATTGTCTGACAAATTAGCCACAATTCTTGAATTTAGATCAAATTCACGCAAAACTACCAGGACCATTCCCCCTTTTTATTATAGTACTTATATTATGGATACTCTTTGTTTTAACTCTGAATATCCAGTACTCGGATGGAGATGGACTCCCCAGGACCCTAAGCCAATCCACATTTATCATAAGATGCTATGGAAAGCTCACTACAAAGATCATTTGTACAAAATTTGCAATGGTTTTATGTTGTCTATCTACTATGCTATTTTTGATATACCTGCCCTTAGGATTTCCGAGGAAGCAGGGATCGACTTGACTACTGTAGGAGATTGGTTCAGAGAAGACAAATTCACCTATATAAGGATTTTTGGTAGCCTTACAAAACCCCATGTTCTTCCCTTATATGTGCCCGATAAGCTGTTAGCTCGGGAATTGGCCTATCAAATAACAACAGAAGGGACATCCAAAACCCTTAGAAATTCTAAGAAGCAGGTATGGCCTACATTTCCTTTGAGATGTGGTGTTTACACTCTCCATGATTACAAACATGCAGAAAAGGAAACAGAAAAAAATGCAAATGCTCAATCTTGCAACAATTCCCAATTGACAATATGATCCAAGAAAAGTTGCCTATAATGTTCTTGAACAAGCCAAACTTACAAAGTTTGATCATGAAAAGGATGAATTTGATGACCTGTTTTCCTCAGCAGAATCATTATTTCAGGTAAAAACATTGGCCAGGATCAGGTATAAAGATGAAGGGCTGGAAGTGTTTAATAGGCTTAGAGAAAAGAGGTTGAAAACTCTACCTCTGGACTTATTAGCCACTACCCCAGCCTGAACAACAAACTGTTGACAAACCTCCTGCTGTGGAAAAAATTCCTGAAAAAGGAAAAGAGACAGAACAGGAGAAAGAACAAGCGAAAGAACAGGAAAAAGGCAGTGAACACATGGATATAGATACTCAGATTGATCCCAAGCTCCTTAAATAATGGCAACATTTGATTCCATTATAAGTAATCCTGAGAATTCACAGGGTTTTAGTACGCCTGAAGTGATAATTGGTCACAAGACAGCAACACGTACGGTTCCAATAGAAGGAACCAATGGCCTACCCATAAGTAAAGATGTAGAGATAATTCCTAAGGATCCATCGGATGAAATTGTTTTGCATATAGAAGACATACCACCTTTAGATGTCTTTTACAGCCCTAAGCACAGGGTTGTAGTAAAAAGACAAAGGAAAAACATAAGGCTTGATCAATCTTCCCTTTTACCCGCACAGACAGAGATGGCTAATGTGGTATGGAAAGAAGAATTCAATCCTTCCGAAGACCTCACAAAACTCTCGCAATATGCTGGGGCCTATTCGGCAGCTACTATGGATAAAGCATCAGAGGTTAGCAATTTATTAAAAGAAAAAGATCAGACAATTGTTTCACTGGAGGCACAGGTATTCGAAAGACAGTAGAGAATAGACCAATTAGAACAGCAGTTAGCAGCACAACAACAAGTAAACAATCAACTAAATGAGCAATTGCTCAAGGAGAAGCAGAGGATAGACCAAAGCGCAGTACATAAACAAAAGGAATTATCCACAGCATTGGCCAAGCTGAAGACAATGAATGAAGAAATGAGTAAAACAAAAGATGAGCAAATCGCTCAACTATCACAATAGGTAGAAAAGTTCAAGAGTTTTCCTCAACTAGCAGAGTTGAGATCTGAAGCTCTTTAGATCAATAAGGCATTGATTAAGCAGTTAAATTTACTATGTCATAATATTTCCCTTGCTGAGCCCCTCTGTGAGATTTCTTCATCAATGATTGACAAATCAGTTGACACCGGGCAGAATTTGGAACAGGCTGATGAGGCTTTAACAAACTTTCTGGCCTAGCAAGAAACCAATGAAGGACAAGTTGCAAATCTGCCTAAAGTTTTAGAATCACACAAGGAGATTCTTTTCCTAGAATGGCAGTCACAATTAATAAAAGCAGAAAGGGAAACTTCAAGATGTAGATTAGCAACTGGTAATTTGATTGAGTTAATTAATGATACTTTTTATCTATCTAATCTGATTTCATAGTGCACCCCAGGTAAACTACCATCAGCCAAAACGTTAGAACAAACGTGCAAACAAGAATTGGACAAGAAGGAGCAATTAATCGTAGGCATCCAAAGTTTAACTTGGGACAACTTTTGGTTCTTCCTAGTTAAACCATACAGTCAAAGGGCAGCGCTGAAATATTTAACCGACGTAATCGGTTACATGATTCCCGAAATTCATGATGCTACATATTCAGCTCAATTGCATTCTCGTCTGAGTCACCCTCCAGAATTGCAATCAATGCTTGCTATCTGCTAGATAAAGCCAAAGGATGATCAACCGAAACAGTGAATCAATCTATCGACTGCAAGCAAGCCTATTTTAAGGAGATCTTTATGATTTGGTTATACCACCTAATAGCATTTTTATTTCATAGTCAGTTAGCTTAGATAGTATTTATAGACCCTTTCATGTCTTTAGAAATGGGTCCTCAATTTTTGTATAAAACTTGGATCGGGAGTCACACTACTGTGCTTCTGATATATATTTTTTATAAAGACTAGGCCTATATTCTGAATTTTAATGAAGAATGCTTTGATGATATATGCACTACTGCTTTTTGTGAGAGTATTTCTAAGTTAGAAGACAGAATCTGAATGCGATTGATATAAGGAGGGATCCAAATAACATATGTTACTATTATCTATGTCCTTTTTCCATTCCTTTATATGAATCAACATTTATTCAATCTTGCTATCATTGGATATATGTATGTGTTTTAATAGTAGTCCTTATACTTATCACTATTGAATGTTTAAGGAATGTTATTCTTTCAATCATATTTATGTCAATGATATATGAAGAAAAGTGTAATAATATTTTAATGATTACTTTTTTCAAGTAGTTGAACAAAGTAATTATCATATGAATGAATGTCTTTGTTTATCAATGGAGTCATCTATATGCCTATTTGTAAATAAAGATCATCAAAAGTCACACTAAAGTGGAAATTTCCCGGGATAGATTAGTTGTTTATTATTTTGCATTTTAGAATAAATCATCCATCATTATCATTAGATAATAGAAAATCAACCACTTATCCATCCTATTTACAAACTATTGGGAAATTGGTCCAATTATATCCAGTCGGGGCCACCACACCAAGCGGAAAAGGAGCTGCCTTTAATGTCCGGACAGGGTTGTTTTCCCCGATGTTGATGCAACGATTTTCGAGGCATCAACAGGATGTTGAGCTTGGGACAAGGCACATGAAAAAAGAGCTTTGGGGACATTCTCAAATGATTTGATAGGAAAGTATTATCATCCATATGTGAGTGTTTCTATAAGCTACATAGAAAGTGAAGAGTGTGATAGATAAATGTGCATAGAATCAAGGAAAAGGGAATGATCAATTTAGAGAATAGAGGAGAGAGGATTTGATGATGCGGAAATTTAAGTGAATATACTTACAATTCTCATTGTTGTAATCACAATTCTAGATTTTATTATCTTGATGAGGTCTATTTTGTGTAGGTTCATATCTAAATTTAAAAAGCATACATGTTTGAAATTTTCGTTGAGCATAACACAATTTTTTCCCTAAACAATAATATTAACAAATTTTGGTGTGAAACAAAGCAATGCTACTCATTACTTCTTCTATAAGCTTGACAAGAGCATTTTAGAATCTTGATGGATTGTTAAGAGCTTCACATTCAAGTATTATTTTGTGTTTTATTCTTGTCAAAATATTTCTTGCAATAACAATGATGTTATGGACTACATACTAAATGGCCTAAAGTCTAGCTAATCTACTCAAATAATAGCCAAATAGTCAATACGAGTGGTTCACCATAACAAATTTATATTGTTCATAAATAGATACATATAGTTACCAATGCAACAATAAACAATGAATTAACATGCTAAATACATTTAGGGAGATGGAATAAGTAAACAACAAAATAGAGAGATGACTTATTCCTTCAAGTTCATTCAATGCAAATTGTTTACTCTTCAAAATTATTATTGAGCCATGCATTTGTTCATGATATTGCCAATAAGTTCACAATGTCATTACAATTTACACCCATGGGCCATGACTAACTGTTTGAGGTTTTTTAAACACAAGAGTATAGGCAGAGAGGACAAAGAATGCAACTCTATGGTATATTGTGTGGGTTGAACATAGTAAGTATGAACAAATGAGATGCCAACTATTATATCAACAAGAACGTACACTAGTAACATGAATTCAAGTGGGATATGAGAAGTCATGTTATTCAAATTTTCTTGAAAACATTTTATTCATGACAATCAAAATGGTAGATACATTATAGTGGTAAGATTATGTTGGTATGAGCTAACAAAACATTATGGATTTAATGTTGTGAAATAGTACATTTTACTAACAAAGAAAATGTGAGCCAATAAAAATCAAAATTATTTTAATGTTTATAAAAATTAGCTAATAACTATCAAATTCTTAATTTTAATCACAATTTGCATACATTCTCATTTAACATGAAAAATACAATTACATTAAACACTTTACAATTAAAACATTAATAAATCTTTAATGATATAATTTTCTTTTAAAATCTCTTATTATATTTATTATTTCATAAATAATTAATAAATCTATGAATTGGATTTATTAAATTTCCACAAAATAACATCCTTAACTGGTATCAAATATTTTGTTAATCCTTAAAAAAAAATTAAACCCTAAAACATATCTTACTCTTGCCTAGCAATTAAAACATAAATACTTATTACATTTAAAAAAACCAATCAATAATTATTATTTTTTTAAACTAATTTTATTTTACACTTCCAATAAATTTAAATATATCGAAAATTCAAGAGATTCACTTTCCCTCACCACTACAATCACTCTAAAATATCATTGACCTTTATGCGCACACGCGTTCTGGTTCAACTTTTATCACATAAGATTCATGTTACATCAATCCGTTTATCTTACAAGGGTTCCTTCCTTCCTTCCTTCCTGGATTCCTATTGATTAGAGTACCTGTGTAATAAAAGAGATCATGTGTGTCCATGATTAAAGAAATCAATAGTATTATATAATGTAATGAAAAGATAATATGCAAGTAAGTTAACATCTCTTATGGAAATTAAATGGTTGTCGAGATGATAAATATTGTTAATAATTTAAATATACTTATATATCATATATAAGTATGATAAACTGGTAAAGGCCGAATAATAATGGAAATTTGAAACTGAAAAATTGTTGAGAAATTTTAGATTTTATTAAAGTTTGTATAAAATTAAAAATATTTTCAAATTATTAAATCTACACTATCAATTTGGAAAACCTTATTTTAAAATAAATCAACCAAACCTATCTCCATAAGACCAAGAATGTCCCCATCATAATACATGGAGATATGAACACAACAACCTACCCACGAAGGGCATCCTGTGTTACTCAAATTTATATCTATTACAGTGTTACAAGTCACCAACGTGTGAGAGCGTAGCAGGAGGACAATTACCGACCTGTTAACTTGTTGTTGGCAATGCTTCCATCTCCATAAGACTATTACAAGAGGTGATCCTGGGGCAAATACTTTCAGGAATGAAGCTAAATTGGTTTCAAGAATGATGCTAAATGGGAGGAGATGAACAAATCAATGTGTTTGGGGGTTTGCTAAATTTGCACAGAAATGGAAATATCCAAACCAGTTGGATATTTGGCCAGGTGCAAAGAGGGTTACTCACCAATTTCAAAGCGTTTGCTAGCATTATCTTTTGTTCTCTTCATGGATGCGCAGGGATTGAGCTTACATTTGTTTCCAACACATCCGCTTCATATATATCCAACAAAGATCAAAAGGATTGAGACATGGGGTTGAGCATTCAACCACCAATTTGACTATAGATCAAAATCTTTAATGAAAGAAAAAAGGGGATCATGAGTAAACATGTGGTTTTAGTGGCACAATCTTCTTTTATTTGACTTGTGTGGTTCTTCTTTGTGGAAACCAAGTAAGCCTCAATGTGACAGAAAGGGGACGATACAGATCTCGCGAACAGGTGGGAACAAGTGAACCAATAGACGGATTTAGAGTACATGGTAGACAAATTTGGAAATTTCAGTTGTTTTGCAAGCGAAATGTGCGATGAGCAGGGGTTAGATGAGGATGTGGTTAGGGGGCGTGTCTTGAGATATAAAATGAAAAAAATAAACAAATGCATGAGCCACACTAGGTTCTTGAGATATAAAATAAAAAAATAAACAAATGCATGAGCCATGCTAGGTTCTTGAGATATAAAATGAAAAAAAAAGAAGCAAATGCATGAGCCACTCTAGGTTCTTGAGATATAAAATGAAAAACTAAACAAACACATGAGCTACACTAGGTTCTTGAGATATAAAATGAAAAGAATAAGCAAACACATGAGCCACACTAAGTTCTTGAGATATAGAATGAAAAAAATAAACAAACACATGAGCCACGCTAGGTTCTTGAGATATAAAAAAAAATAAACAAATGCATGAGCCATGCTAGGTTCTTGAGATATAAAACGAAAAAAATAAGCAAATGCATGAGCCACTTAGGTTCTTGAGATATAAAATGAAAAACTAAACAAACACATGAGCCACACTAGGTTCTTGAGATATAAAATGAAAAAAATAAGCAAACACATGAGCCACACTAGGTTCTTGAGATATAAAATGAAAAAAAAGGCAAACACGTGAGCCACACTAGGATCTTGAGATACAAAATGAAAAAAATAAGAAAACGCATGAGCCACGCTAGGTTCTTAAGATATAAAATGAAAGAAATAAGCAAACACATGAGCCACGATAGATTCTGGAGATATAAAATGAAAGAAATAAGCAAACACATGAGCCACGCTAGGTTCTTGAGATATAAAATGAAAAAATAAACAAACACATGAGCCACGCTAGGTTCTTGACATATAAAATGAGAAAATAAACAAAGGCATGAGCCACACTAGGTTCTTGAGATATAAAATGAAAAAATAAGCAAACGCATGAGCCACGCTAGGTTCTCGAGATATAAAATGAAAAAAATAAGCAAACACATGAGCTAGGCTAGGTTCTTGAGATATAAAATGAAAAAATAAGAAAACGCATGAGCCACCCTAGGTTCTTGAGATATAAAATGAAAAAAATAAGCAAATGCCTGAGCCACGCTAGGTTCTTGAGATATAAAATGAAAAATACGCAAACGCATGAGCCACGCTAGATTCTTGAGATATAAAATGAAAAGAATAAGCAAACACATGAGCCATGCTAGGTTCTTGAGATATAAAATGAAAAAATAAGCAAACTCATGAGCCACGCTAGGTTCTTGAGATATAAAATGAAAAAAAATAAAGAAACGCATGAGGCACGCTAGGTTCTTGAAATATAAAATGAAAAAATAAACAAACACATGAGCCATGCTAGGCCACACTAGATTCTTGAGATATAAATAAAAAATAAACAAACGCATGACCCACACTAGATTCTTGAGATATAAATAAAAAAATAAACAAACGCATGAGCCACACTAATTTCTTGGGATAAAATGAAAAAAAAAACAAACTCATGAGCCACACTTGGTTGCATAATTACACTTGACTTAGAATCACGATGTTCAAAGAAACCATAAATTTGATTGGGTGGTGAAGTTAAATTGAATTGCTCTCGTCAATTAAGTAATCTATTTAAAAGCATCCCGCCAATATGAGGTAACGATAAAAAGTAATAAGAAAATTGTAAAAATGTTAAAAAATTTAAATAACATTATAAAATCTCAAAAGTTTTCTAAATAATATTAAAAAAATATGGTAAAGTTATATGGTATCAAGATGGTTTTTTCCAAATGTAAATACCTTATATCTAATAAATTATTTTAATTTATTCATATTAAATTTGTTGTTAAAATTTATCTTTATTTTCTAATTATATATTTTATTTTTTATTTTATAACACAACATTATCATTTTTTCCATTATACTTATTCAAAGTAAAAGAAGGAGATCCAATTAATGATTTTCTAGTGTAAAATCTAAAAAGTTTTCTAAATAATATTTAAAAAAGTATTGTAAGTTATATGGTATTCAAGATGTTTTTTTCAAAGTAAATACCTTAATCTAATAAATTACTTTAATATTCATAAAAATTGTTTAATTATCTTATTTCTATTTATATATTTGTTATTTTTATTTTATAACCAAATTCAACATTATTTTCCATATACTTTTCAAAGTAAAGGAAATTCCCTTAATGTTTTCTTAGTATAAAATCTTAAAGTTTTCTAAAATATTAAAAAAATTATTGTAAAAGTATAGGTACCAACATGATTTTTTTCAAATGTAATACTTATATCTAATAAATTACTTAATTTCCCATATAATTATCTTATTTTTAATATTTATATATTTGTTTATTTTTATTTTTATAACCCAAATTTCATCATTATTTTCCATTATACTTATTCAAAGCAAAAGAAGGAGATCCAATTAATGATTCTCTAGTGTAATATTTCATTTATAGTGTATGTCTAGAAAAATTAGTATAATTTTTTTTGATAAAATTAAATATTACAGAGTAGTATTAAAATTTAACAGGTTATACATTATGAATTGACTTGGGCTAGATAGGGATATTTCACTTTTCTGGTCTGCAAAGTATTCTGATTTTTTGGGGCTAAATTCACATATTTTTATTTTTTTTAAAAGCTCAATTCACATATTCTTATTGGAAACCAAATCATTTTGTGAAAAATGTTTGTTTTTTTTTTGTTTTTTTTTAGAGATAAATTTAAAGATAAGTTAAAATTAAAATTTAATTATGTAAAAATATTTTATTAAAATTTGTATCTTATTTATATTTTTATGTAATTTTATTGAGTCAAAAACACCAATTTAGATGTGTGTTAATTTCAGATTCTCCACCCGCTCAGAGGGATGGGGTGTTTGGTAGATCTGGGGTTAAGATGGATCTAGGCTCGTTTAATTTACCCCTTAAATAAGCTATATTCCACATGAATATCATGGTTCAATACGATGGGTACATACAATGAAGTTATTTTTATTTTAAAGTTATTTATTTTTATTTTTATTTTATTTTGACCCAGTAAAAATGTTTTCAAGTAGAATTATTTTTATTTTAGCTTTTTAATTTTTTTTTGTTTTTTCGTTTAATTTTTGTTATGCTTTATTTACATAACACAATAAGACAATGCTGGAGAGGCACAATATAGTTTACAATACTTTTATTATTATTATTTTTTGTTAGTTTGACTAATGGGGGTTTGAACCTTGAATCTCATAGTTTACATTATACTTCATAACATGAAAATCACCCATTAAGTTTTCTCATAAGCTAAATTATTTTTATTATTACTTAAAAACAAAATTAATTAAATGATTTTGAAAATTTTCTTTATAAAACTTTTTAGATTTTTTTTGGTAAGCTTGGGAGGACTACATCTTCATTATGTCCACTATATCACTCTGACAGAGGTGGGGAGTTGAACAGTGACTTCACATCAAGGAATGCCTTAATTAAGCACTATCCAAGACCTTGTGGACAAAACTTTTTAGATTTTAAATTGTTATTTTTTTATTTTTTTAATTTGTTATAAAAATTAATGTTTGGCTAAAGTTTAAATCCAAGATTAAATTAACAAGAGGGTTTCAATTCATATAACATTAGTAAGAAATCAAAAATCTCATTTTGTCATTGATAAATTATAACTAGTACAATAACATTAAAAATATTAATGTGGTTGATATAGCCGAAGACTTCATAAATATAATAAAAAATACTATTGCAACACAAAGAATGCCTTACCAATGCAGACATTACTTGATTAACCATGTAAAAAGGTTATGGGTCAACTTTAACTTGAGAAAAAAAATGAATTACACATTTTATTGTAAAATGGACCATTTTTCTAAATAAAATTTGCTTATATATAAATGAATGTTATAAATAATAATGAGGAACTTATCATGGAGGAACTTATTAGAATTGGAATAATCTCAAATCCCTAGGAAATTGGAAAATGAATTACACATCTTATTGTAAAATGGACCATTTTGTTAAATAAAATTTGCTTATATATAAATGAATGTTATAAATAATAATGAAGAAATTATCATGAAGGATCTTATTAGAATTGGATTAATCTCAAATCCCTAGCAAATTGGTAGGCAGGGGAGCCACGAATCTAATTTTTTAAATTTATTAAAAGTAATGGACCATTTTGTTTGTTTATATATAAATGAACGTTATAAATAATAATGAGAAACTTATCATGGAGGAACTTATTAGAAATGGAATAATCTCAAATCCCTAGGAAATTGGTAGGCCGGGAGCCACTTGGCATGAATATTTTTTTTTAAAATTTATTAAAAGTAATGGACCATTTTGTTTGCTTATATATAAATGAATTTTATAAATAATAATGAGGAACTTATTAGAATTGGAATAATCTCAAATCCCTAAGAAATTTGCAGGCAGGGAGCCATTTTGCACGATCTAATTTTAAAAATTTATTAAAAGTCAATGCAAACTAACAAACTCTATAACACACTACAACCCTTGATAAGCTTTCAAATGAAGCATATGTTGAGCATATTCCCTTGAGAATCAAGGGATCCTCATCCACCTTAAGTTGAAATAAGAAGCCTTCGACAACCAGCCTCGATCCATCTTAACTCCAGATCTATCAAGCACCGAGAGTAGATCCATCTTAACTCCAGATCTATCAAGCACCGAGAGGGATCAAATCCCTTGAGGTGCAAAACTTTTTTTTGAGTGCAAAACTTGAGGAAAGGTTTGCACCTTGACAAATTTTATCCCTCTGGGCACTTGATAGATTCGGAGTTAAGATGGATCTTGGTTGGTTTCAATTGTGTGCAACCAAGGAAAATCTATCTAACATATGATTAATTTTATCATTAATATGTAAATACATCTAATATTAATATAATCATTTTAAATATGCTAAATATGTCTAAGATTTATGTGATCATTTTAATTTTAAATTTGCTATTTATCTCAGTTTGTTGAGATGATAAATATGGTTAATAACTTTAATGATGAAATAAAAAAATTTGAATGCGAAGTGACAATGTAGTAGTGTTGAATCATAGAAAATGTGAATAATAAGAATGTAGTCAATTACAAATAGTTTTAATTCTGATCAATCTCAAACTATTTTCTTCTAATATTGTTATTGTGAGCCTTGTTAGTTTTGTCATCTTTTCATATTGATTATATGAAAATGACAATTGAAATCGTAGACCATTTAAATCTTTAGCTCGAGCTGTCGTAGTAAACATCATATTTTGTCTCTCTTGCTCTCCAATATTAATTGGTTGACTTACTATAACACAAAAATCAATGTACATTGTCAATAATTTTTTGTACTTACACTGAAATCAATGCACATTGTTAATCCAATCACTTTAAAATTAATGTACCATCATACATCCAATTACATAAAATCATAAATCAACATCTACACTAAAATCAATGCATCTAATGCAAGCAACCAAATACGATTAGAAAATAACATCTATACTAAAATTAATGCATCTAATGCAAGTAATCAAATAGGATTAGAAATCAACATCTACACTCAAATCAATGCATCTAGTGCAAGTAAGCAAATAATATTAGAAACTAACATCTACACTGAAATCAATGCATCTATTGCAAATAATCAAATATGATTAGAAATCACCATCTACTCTGAAATCAATGCATTTAGTGCAAAAAAACAAATATGATTAGAAATCATCTACATTGAAATAAATCCATCTAGTGTAAGCAATCAACTATAATTAGAAATCAACATCTACATTGAAATTAATGGATCTAGTGCAAGCAATAAAATAGAATTAGAAATCACCATCTACACTGACATCAATGCATTTAGTGCAAGCAATCAAATAGGATTAGAAATCATCTACATTGAAATCAATGCATTTAGTGCAAGCAATCAAATATCATTAGAAATCAACATCTACATTAAAATCAATGCATCTAGTGCAATCAATCAAATAGGATTAGAAATCACCATCTACACTGAAATAAATGCATCTAGTGCAAGAAATATTCTTCCCTCTCCCCCATCCATCTATATCTATATCTCCCTCCATCTCTCCTTCTTTTTCTCTCTATCTCAACCCCCCAAAAACACATGCTCTCTCACTCCATATATATCAATATTTCTATCCCTCCCTCCCTCTCTCCGTCTCTCTCTTCTTCCCTCTCTTCACCTTCCATCTATATATCTATCTCCCTTTGTCTCTCTATATCACCCCCAAAACATACACTCAATTTCTCCAATCTATCTATATATCACTCCCTCCTCCTCTCCTCTCCCCTCCACTTCTATATCTCTTCCCTCCTGCTTCCCTCTCTCCGTCTCTCTCCATCTTCCTTATTACTCCCTCTCTCTCTTGCCACCTTTCTCTCTCTATGTCTTTCTTATTACTTCCCTCTCTCTCCCCCTCCAACTCCATCTCTCTTTCCCTCCCTCTCTCCACTCTCTCACATCCTCTCTCTCCCTTTCTCTCCCAACTCTCTCTCTCTCTATCTTCACCCTCCAACTTTCTTACTATATCCCTACCTCTCTCCTTCTCTCCATCTTTCCTTATTTGTCTCTTTATCTCACCTCAAAACATACATACTCCCTCTCCATCTCTCACTTGTCACCCCCTCCCTCTCTCTACTTCTCACTCTCCATGTCTTTCTTCTTCCCTACCTCTCTCCCCTCCAACTCTATCTCTCTATCCCTCCCTCTCTCCTCCTATCTCCCTCCCTCTATCCTCCTCTCTCTCGTCCATCCTCTCCTACAGCCCACTCTCTTCACTCATCATTCACTCTATCTCTCTTTATTTTCCCTCCAATCATCTCTCTTGACCCATCACTCCCTTCCTCTCTCTGAAGTCCTCTCTCTCGTCCTTCCGCTCACTCCATTTCTCTCCTACCTCCCTCTATCTTCCCCTATCACTCTCTCCCTTTCTCTTTCTCATCCAATCCTCTCTCTCTCTCTCTCTCTCTCTCTCTCTTTTCCCTCCAATCCTCTCTCTCTCTCTTACTATGTTATTATATCCCTCACTTTCTCCTTCTCTCTCCTTCTCTCCATCTCTCCTTCTTTGTCTCTTTATATCACCCCTAAACATACACACTCTCCCTCCACTTCTCTTTCTCTATGTATTTCTTCTTCCCTCCCTCTCGCCCCCTCCAAATCTATCTCTCTATACCTCCCTCTTGCCTCCTCTCTCTTATGTCCTTTCTCTCCTGCCTCCCTCTCTCTTCTCCCATCTCTCTCTCTCTCTCTCTCTTCCCTCCATTCCTCTCACTATCTCCCTCCCTCTCTCCTTATTTCTCTCCCCCTCCATCTTTATGTCTCCCTCTCTTACCCTTCTCTACTCTCTCACTCCTCTCCCTCTCTCTCTTCATTTCTCCTCTCCCATCTCCTTCAGTTTATCTCAATCTCTCCCTTGTCACTCCCCCTATCTCTCCACCTCTATCACCATATCTCCCTTGTCACTCCCCGTATCTCTCCACCTATCTCTCCACCTCTATCACTCTACGTCTTTTTTCTTCTCTCCCATATATATCTAGAGTTAGTATATATCATGATATATTAATATATATTATAATATAACAAATTTAATATTATATTAATCCAAAGTTATTAAATTTAATATATTAATATTATAATATATATAATTAATATATAATATATAAATGATATTATATTTAATTAATAATAATAATATTAATCTTTTAATATTAATATTAGAGTTAATAATGTTTTTTTTGCATGGAATTAATAATAATTTGGCCCATGGTATTGGCCATATGCTTCACCTAAATAAAAACCTCTTTTTGAGTGTTTGTAAATATAAAGAGGTTTATGGAGTAAATATAAAAAGAGGTTTTATATATTTACCATACCTCTTGTTTATTTATATTTTTATTTATTTACCATAACTCTTTTATTTACCATGGTAATTGGCCCATAGGCTTGGTCTATAATTAGATGTTGATTTCTAATCCTATTTGATTTTTTTTATTTATTTACCATACTTCTTTATACCTCTTTTATATTTATTTATTTTCCATACCTTTTATAAATATGGTATTTGACCCATGGTATTTGGCCCATGGTATTAATAATAATTTGTCCCATGGTATTTGGCCCATAGGCTTCACTTAAATAAAACCTCTTTTTTGAGTTTTTGTAAATATAAAGAGGTTTACGAAGTAAATATAAAAAGAGGCTTTATTTATTTACCATACCTTTAGTTTATTTATATTTTTATTTATTTACCATACCTCTAGTTTATTTATATTTTTATTTATTTACCTTACCTTTGGAGTAAGTATAAAAAAATGTTTTATTTATTTACCATACCCCTGGTTTATTTATATTTGTATTTATTTATCATACCTATTTTTTTGAGGTGTACCAGTGTACCCCACAAATATGCCCAACTCAAGTTGTTGGTTTTAGCTTTTTTTGTGCATCCTTGGAAACATGACAGTAAATTGATGAACCAAATATTCTGAAGTGTGCCACATCTAATTTATTATTAGAAAAATATTCCTCTAGTGTACTCATCCCGAGAATTTGATGAGGACTTCTATTCTGCACATATACCGGTGTGCTACATGCTTTCGCCCATAAGTGCAACAGTAGGCCCCGATCATGCAACATTGCCCGTGCAACTCTTACAACGCTTTTGTTCTTCCTTTATGCAACCCCATCCTGTTGTGGGTTATGGGGTGCTATCAACTCCCGTAGAATGCCTTCTAATGCACATAAGTTCTTGAATTCATTTGACACATATTCTCCACCATTGTCGCTCCTGAGAGCCTTCACTTTCCTGCCTTTGTCTTTCTCAACAAGTCCTTTGAACTTACAAAATTTTGAGAACATATGGTCTTTCTTCTACATGAAGAATATCCAACACTTGCGTGAGAAATCATCTACAAAAATAACATATTACCTGTGCTTGGTCGAGGAGGCTTTCGAGAATGGTCCACACACATATGAGTGAACTCTTTTAAGGATCGCTTGGACTCAACTGTCCTTATCATGAAAGGTGGCTTTGGTGTACTTCCCCAATGTACACCCTTTGCATGTATCACACTGCTCAAGTGAACCCTTGGGAAGTCCTGTAAAAATCTCTTGCATGATCTTCAAAGCTGCTTGGTGTAGATGGCCCAATCTTCTATGCCATAATTCACCAATGTCTTGGTTTTGCTCCTTCTCTGCTTTCGTGCGTAAGGAAACAAAATCTTCTACATCCAATTTGTAGAATTTCCTTAACCGAACCCTGATCTTCTACACCTGTCCCTTGGATATGTGATGAAGGAACACCTTTCCTTTGCTAAAATCCACATCATAGACATGGTCTACCAACATAGGAGCTGAAAATAAATTCTTCTTCAAACCCGAAACATACATGACATATTTCAACGTGAGAGGAGAACCAGACTCCATCTGAAAAGTAATTGTATTGATGTCGATCATGTTATACCTTCCATCATCTCCCATCTCGATGTGCATATGGAGGTCCTTCTCCTCCAGGTCACTGAAGAACTCTTTTTTGCCGATCATATGGAAGGAGGCTCCACTATCCAGGTACCACACACTACCCATCACCGATGACACCATGCATGCGATGAGGGTGAAATCCAACTCGAATTGTGAAGCAAGTGCTTCACCTACCACTCCTCATGAGGGATTCTTGTGTGGACACTTCATGGCATAGTGTCCCAACTCGTGACAATGAAAACATTTAATCTTCGACAAGTTCTTCTTCTTCTCTTCTTGACCAGAATCCGATTTGGAAATGGATGACTTCCCTTTCAATTTCTTCACCTTTCCATCCAAGGCACAATTCTCCTCATCATCATGTATGGATGAGGATCCATAATTGGTGTTCCACCAAATCTCTTCTTGCACCGAGACCACAAAATATCCCTCTATGGTAGCTTCTCTCTCCCATTTACCAAATTTAGGTAACTATGCTAGCTCTTGGGAAGGCCTAGAAGTGTTAGGTTCACTAGATCATCTTCAACAACTGTAACACCAACACTTCCAAGCTCATCCTAACATTCAGTGAAATTGGTCAAGTACTTTGGTATTGTGTCGCCCTTCTCCATCTTGATTTTCATGAGCTTGTCCTTTAGTACCAACTTCCTATGGTCACTAATGTTCTGAAACAAGTCTGTCAAGGCCTTCCACATTGCAAATGGAGTTTCCTTTCTATGGAGGTTTGAGTCAATATGATCTCGAACACCTTCCAATATAATCATTCTCACCTTTGCAACACACTTCTTCCACTCTTCTAGATCCCGTTAATAAGTTGGAGTTGATTTCAAGATGTCCTTATCAATGAACTCCTTCAATTTGTTGTCTTCCAAGACTGCTTCCATCTAGTCTCTCCAGGCAATGTAATTTGAACTACCCTCAAGGGCATACTCGAGCCTCAGACCATAGAATGCCATCCTTATCCTACTGCTAGTTCTGGATAAGATATCTGCAAAACTTGTTCCTCCTGTAAGTATAAACTCGTATTCTTCTCTTCTATAGTGATTTCAACTCTAATACCATGTAGAAATCTCTTGTAGATTCAAACTACTAATTGTAATATGCTAAAACAATAGACTTGAATATACTATACTAATTGTGGAAACCAATAAACGATTGAGAAATCACAAAGCATACAAGAGAAAGAGTTCAATCGACACATTACACAATGAATTACTAGGGAAAGCCTCAGTTAAAAACCCTGCTATATGTATATTTCATTAGATAGAAAATATGAGAATATTACAATGATTTTCTCAAACCAAAGAAACCTTTGCACTATCTCTATCTATCTCACTACTTCTTAAACAAGCCTAGGCCAATACTTAACCAATTTTATGTGTGTCCATATCCCTATTTTATTGCTTTGTTTCCTTGGGTAATTAGCCCTTATTAATAACCGAAATCCCCATCCAATACTACACAATCCATCTAAGGCCTTCCTCTGACTCCATGCACCACCTGTACAATTTGGATGATTATACAACTGATAGTACACTTCCCTTGAACTCTAATCTCAATTGGGTAACTCTCAGTTCTGACATGGATGAGTTATTTATGGTTGATTCATCGGTTAAATTATTGATCATAGAGTAGAAAAATCACTATTAGACCTCTCACTACTTCCTCAAACAGTTAGAACTAGTTAAACTGACTTTAACTCAGATAAACTAAATTAATTAATTAAAACTCAACATAAAATCAACTAGGGCTCCTAAAAAGTAAGAGCCACTCTACATGACTCAATTTAGACCCTCAACTCGAATTAACTAAACCAACTAAGTCAAACTAACTTATTTAAATCATACAAGTTTTCATGTGATGTGGAGTTACAATTTTCTTCTAATTTAATTCAAGGGAAAATTAAATTAGAATCTTTCTTGGTGCCATTTTCAACACTCTCTCTCATCAAGAAAGGGATTGTATAATACTGCAATCTTGCCTCTATGGAAATCGAATTTTCCTCTTGACAGTTCCTTCGTAAAGATGTCTACATCATGTTCCTCTATAGGAATGTAATCTAGCATCATGCTTTGCCTCTTCACACAATCTCTAAGATGGTGGTACCATGTGTCGATATGCTTGGATCTATCATTAAAAATTTGATTAACCGAGAGTTTGATGCAGCACTGGTTGTCACAGTAAATCACTATAGTATTCATATGTTGCCCAAACAACCCAACAAGGATATTCCTCATCTAGATAGCCTCACAAGTTTCTTAACTAGAAACCATGTACTATGCTTCTATTGAACTGAGTGGGACTGACCTCTGCTTCTTGTTGTACGAGGAAACTATTGTTGACCCAATATTGAAGATTTCGCCTAATGTGCTCTTCCTGTTGGATGGACTCCCTACCCAATCTGCATCTATGAAGCCTTGAAGCTTCACTCCCTCTGTCCACCTATACCAAAGACCAAACTGAGTGGTGCGTCTGAGGTATTTCAACACATGTTTGGTTGCTTTCCAATAGAGCTTGGTTGTCTTAACCATTGCTTGACTAAGTTGGTTAACCGCATAACACATGTCCGGTCATGTGTTTAGCAAGTACATAAGTGAACCCACAAGCTGCATATAAATGGTAGATTCTACCATTTTTCCTGAAGTAGCATCTTCCTTCCTGCAATTCCTTGCTAGAGGAGTCTCCATGGGTTTTCTGCTCTCCATGTGACACATCTTCAGTATCTCATTGGCATACTTTCCATAAGAAACAAACAATTCCCCATCTCTTTGCCAAATTTTCTTTGCAAGATTTTATCAGCTTCTCATCACCTGTTAGAATTAAATCAATGACATATTATTTACTATAATCAATTATTTACCTTCAACCACAATATGGTAAAGGTTTGCATATGCTTCACTTTTGGTGAAGCCCAAACCGGTGAAATAGTTGTCAATCCTAGTGTACCAAGCACGCGGTGCTTGTTTTAATCCATACAAAACTTTCTTGAGTATGCAGACACGTGACTTTTTGTCGAAGATCTCAAATCCTTTCAACTTCTCTATGTACACCTCTTCCTCAATCACTTTGTTGAGGAAATATGTCTTTACATCCATATGATGTATCTTCCATCCCATTTGCGATGAAATTGGTAGAATCGATCTGATTAAAGAGTGCCTTACTACTGGAGCAACAGGTCTCCTTGTAACCAATTCTCTCTACCTGAGAGAACCCCTTGGCCACAATTATGGCCTTGTGTTTCTCGACACTCCCATCTGCTGCTTGCTTCACCTTGTAGGTCCACCTAGATCCTACAACTGACTTGTCCTCTAGTCTTGGGACTATAACACCCTCTTCCCACATTTACCCAATCTACTCTTTCCACTGGGGTAAACATGCGATGAGAGGCTAAATATGATCTGATTCAACCTCCTAGGTCACCTTAAGGAAGTGGAATCAACACCACACAACTACACAAACCTTTTGCACTTGCTACAAGACACCCAGGAGCCATCCAAACCTTCTAGGTGGGTCACCCCTAAGACAAATTGACCTTTTTGTGCATCAATACCCGAGTCACTCCCTTGATATGGGAAAGGGTGCGGCTAGAACCCTCTAGTCTCTCACACAACATGGGCATGCGTGCGACTAAGGAATTTTCCAGGTAATTTTGAGCTTGTGATCTCGATTTATGTGCTACTTTCGCAGGCCCAGGGCTCAGGTCATTGCCGAAAACTCCATGAAACTTCCATAACTGAAATATAACAATGGAATAAGGATGTAGATGAAATCACTTGAACAAGGACTTGATTGGAACCCTACTAGCCATGAAAAAAATTTCATCAAACATGTCACAAATATGTAATCTACAGGTTTAAACAACAAATATGAGCATAGGGGTCTCATACTTATCTGAGATTCACTAAGAAGCGTTGGTCCCTTATCACATTAGCTTCATTATAATCTATTAGGTCATATATTCATTATTCATTCAATTGCAAGTCAAAACATGATGAGATCCATACATCACTATGAAAATACATGCTCGTAAGCAACATAATAGCAACAGAAATAGCAAGGATACAACAAACATAGAATCCACATACAAACTAATATATTACTCATGAGAGAACAAGGGAAAAGAACCTCTTATTAATGTATGCAAAGGCGAACTAGGTTTGGGACTTCCACGTTCCACCTGACCATAGATTGGCTGAACCAAATCTTTCTTTCAGCTAATCACCCTCATGCCATATTCTAAGCATGGATGTGGGACTCATAGCCAAAATCAACTAGGGCTTTCTGAGGCTACACCACCTCACCCTCATCAATAGAACTAGGCTTTACCGTAATCCACACCAGATCACTAGGCCAAAACAATAAATATGTAACACCAAGCTTTACCATGATCTCCACCAGATCACTAGGCCAAAACAGGCATGGATTCCACCATATTTCTCCACCTACACCATGAGGAATTTTCTTGTCTCCTAGTCTTTAGGCTTTACCGCTATCCACACCAGATCACTAGGACCTAATCGAGACTCCACCCTCTGGGCTTTACAGTATGTCCCGCCATTCACTTGCAAGTATTCTTATGCCTAATCAAGGGCAACCACCTATAGGATTTACCGTATATCCTTCCATTCACCGGCAAGGATTCCTTGGACTACCAAGGCACACATTACTTGGCTTTACCGCAACCCACAGTCTGGTTCAGGGGTCATTAGAACAGTGGCCTTAACGCAATTCACAGTCTAGTTCAGGGATCGCTAGGCCATGTGTTCTTTCATTTAGATATCCACCTCACTCAACTTTGAATCCATCTGACAATCCAGCTCAACCAAAACATGAGAACCCGATCACACCAGGGCTTTCTGGAAATGGCAAGGCTAGAATGAAAAACATTGTCACACTTAAAAAGAATCTCGTTGTAGTTGCTTGATCTTGCTCTTCCTTGCTTGATCTTTTCTTCCTCTTGCCTTATTTTGCCTTTCTTTGATGCAATGCTAAAGTGCTCCAAGCAAACTCTAAGTGTCCAAGAATGTGAGAGAGATAGAATAGAGAGAGAGCTCCGAAACTAAATTGACAAAAGTGTATCAATTGATCATCAAAAGCCTTTTTATCAATGAGGCCTCTAATTTCTTCATTTTCCATTATTTTTCTTCATTTTCCTCTTCACATGCAACTTGTGACCTTTCACCTTCCTTTTCTCCTAATTTCCATTATTTTCATAAATAAAATTTCAATTAATGCCACTTTGCCTTTCCAAAGCCTTTTCCATTTCCTTTGCCAATTTTCTTAACCATAATAACCAAAATGAACACCCACATTAAGATGTTTTTCCCAACATTAAGCTTGGAATAAGTGTCCTATAACCATGGTTATTATTTTTCCTTTGTTAACTTTTATTACATGGAATTTTCACTATGGTTGTTATAGAACTCTCCCACTTGGGGGAACATTGTCCTCAGTGTTCGATGACACCTACAACCAACAAGACTACTGTAAGCACAACATACTTCCCATGAAGCTTTATAACTTAGCTCGTTGCAATATTTACATTGATCACCCTACTGAAAAACAAACCAACATGACAACAAAACAACATGACAACCATAATGATACAACACCCATACCACTTATTGGAGCTTTATAGCACAACTCATAGCAGTATTTGCATCCATATACATATGTACACATACCAAAATATCACACCAAAACATATGTCAAATCATATACCAAAACATCATACCAAAACTACTTTGCCTCAATCGGAAAACAATGAAGGATACATATCCCGCATCTGATTTGCCATCTCCCATGTAGCTTCATCAGGTTAAAGTGCAATAGTAGCACTTTAATATAGACTAGTCAATCACATGATCAACATATTTAACGCACTTTTTAAGCAATGAAACATGGAAAACATCATGGACTTTTACTGTCGGAGGCAATGCAAGTCAACATGGTACTAGCCCAATCCTTTCAAGAATCTTGAAAGGTCCACAAAACGAAGGTGCTATCTTGGCACATGATCCAATCCGCAAGGAGCTCTTCTTTGGTTTGATGTGCAAGTACACTCGTTCCCCAACCTAAAACTCCTTACACAACCTATTTCGATGTGCATAACCTTTTTGTCTATCCTGTGCTGCTTTTATATTCTTCTTTATTACTTGCATTTCTTGTTCCATCTCTACAAACATGTCTGGTCCAATCAATACCCTGTTCACTGGATCATCCAATTGATGGGAGTATTACAACTTCGCCCATACATTGCCTCAAACAGAATCATCCTCAATGATTCCTAGTACCCATTGTTGTAAGTGAACTCTACAAGTGGAAGATACTCCTCCCACTTTCGTTGTTGATGCATCACAAACATACTCAACATGTCCTCCAATATCTTGTTGACCCCCTGAGTCTGTGCATCAGTCTGTAGATGATAAGTTGT
The DNA here is from genome assembly GCA_000404065.3 of Pinus taeda. Classification (NCBI taxonomy): domain Eukaryota; kingdom Viridiplantae; phylum Streptophyta; class Pinopsida; order Pinales; family Pinaceae; genus Pinus; species Pinus taeda. The sequence goes on along the minus strand of APFE031627545.1, from coordinate 94,578 downwards.
ACTGAAGAACAATTCTATACCTAATCCTGCAAACAACTCCTTCCAAAACTTGGAAGTGAATTTTCCATCCTTGTCAGACATGATCTTCTTTGGAACACCATGCAATCTGACCACATCTCTGATGAACACCTGTGCCACTTCATGATCCGGGCTTAAACATGAAAGCAAAAAATTATAGATATAACCATAAATACATAAATGCAACAGAAATAACACTTCATTTCATTTAGATCAGAATATTAAAATATGCTTACAAATAGAATGGAAATAAACTAGCTCGGGCGATGGGAGCTTATCTCTGAGAAGAGATGTGATGATTACGTGCCTTTGAACCCTGTGTTACAATGAGGCTCCAAGACCTATTTATTATTGAGAAACAATGGAATCCTAAACATTCAATAATCTAACCCTAGGATATGAACCGCCAAAATTGTCGGCCCCGTTTGGGTAAATTTGTACATCAATTTCCTGGGGTCGTAACTTTGACATATGATCTCCGTTTGGCTATCATAATACCTCGTTTCAAAGATCTTGATGAATAGGGAAAATGAAAAACAAGTTTCCTCATTAGGGACTTTCCTGGTCTCTTCATTTTCAACATAGTTATCGATCAAACGGGAACTATTACCTCAAAATGGGTACTCTAGCCCAAAAATCCCAAAAAAATGAAAAAACAACTTAAAAATGAAAATTATATGTCAAAATGATGTCTTTTTTTAGGGTAAATTTTCAGCATTTTTTTTAAATAGAAGTAAAAACCATTTTTTTTTTTTTTGCAAAATGGATAAAAAAAACACCCTCAAAAAAATAAGTGTTGATGTTGGAATAAGAAAAAAAAACGAGTTACAAATTTGACACTTTTTAGCAATGGAATTAAAAATAAAATATCAGGGCTTTGAAAAACTGTAAAATTCCAACAATTCTCGGACATTATGTTAAAGATAAAATAACATGTCTCAAATCCTGACAATTCCAATAATTTCCATCTATGTCGTTAAAAATAAAATATCTTGACTCTAATAAACACTGAAATTGTAATTGTTTTCAACCATAGCATTAAAGATAAAATATCATGAATTAGAAAAACATTTAAATCTTGATAATTTTTCAACCATGCAATTAAAACCAAAGATTATGACTACAAAAAAATCTTAAGTTTTCAAAATATTTCAAGCATGTCATTATGAAAAAAATTATGACTAAAAAAACTTTAAAAATGAACGCCTTAATGAAAGAGTTATCATAGCAAAAGTAATTTATTTTTTAAATGCTAAATATATAGCGATTTTAAATCTTAGCCTAAGACAACTTAATACATTGCAACAAAAAATTAGGAATCAACCCTCAAATTGACATGTAGTATAAGTGAACTCGACTTATTGTAATGGAAACTTAAAAACCAACCATGAAATTGACACATTGTGGGAATAGACTTGATTCGTTATAACGAAAATTCTGAAATCAACTATTAAATTGCACATAATGAGATTAGCTTGTTAGACGAACATCAACACGGACCCTGCAGAAAAAAATAATAAAAAATAAAAACCAAAATAATATATAATTATATAAAGAAATAAATATGAAAAATACAAAGAAAACAAAATTCAAATATTGAAAAAAAATAAAAACACAAAAATAATACAAGAAAACAAAATTCAAATATTGATTAAAAAAACATAAAAAATAATACAAAAGAAAAAAAAAATCCAAATTTGAACTAATAAAAAAATTTAAAAAAAAACACAAAAAATAATACAAAAAACCAAAAATTGAAATATTAAAAGAAAATTTAATAACATGTAAAAAACAGACAAAAAAATTCAACATAAAAAAGACAAAATAATTTATAGAAAATGAAAAAAACTTTCAAAAATTAACTCTTAAAAAAAAAAAAAAAAAATCGAAAAAAATGGTTTTTTTTTTTTTTAAATAGACATTAATTAAGAAAAAAATCAAAAACAATTTTTTTAGTTTAAAACAATAAAATTATAAAAAACTATATAATTAAAATAAAATTAAACAAAAAAACAATTAAAAATATAATAATAAACAAATTAAATTAAAAAAAAACAATTAAAACAAAAAACATTAAAAATAAATATTAAATTAAATATGAATATATTGAATAAAAATGAACAAAAACCCGCCTAAGAGTGGCAAGGCCAATTCCGGAAATATATCTACACTTAATACATTAGAAACCTTAAAGTGTAAAAAATAAGCCCTCTAAACAAAAAAGATTGTTGTTGCATAGACACTTTTCAAAATCAAGATGAAAATCACCAACATTTAAAAAAAATGTTCATATGGATACATAAAAAAAATTGAAGTGTCAAAAATAAGCCCTCTAAAAAAATGTGTTGATGTTGCGTCAACACTTTTCAAAATCAACATGAAAATCATTAACATTTAAACAAAATGTTCATACTTGATACATAAGAAAATTTAAAGTGCCAAAAATATGCTAAAAAAAAAAGGTATATTCTGAATCACCACTTTGGAAAATCGAGTGATTTTTTGCTACCTCTAAAAATTGGGTACTAGGTAATTTTCCCATTTGAATAGTAATTATGGTTTTCCCTAAAAACGTTGTTTAGGGCCTCAAAACGGCTCCAGAAGTTCAAGACCCTAAAGACTGCCAAAAATAGTAAATTGTGCTACAATTAAAGAAACTAAAAAACTGACAGAGATAGTGTTTGGAGTCCAAGTGGAATAGGAGGATGGCCACCAATATCCACCTAGATCAGCTCTCCCCCCTTAGGAAGCAATGGTCCCGATTACGTTGAGTGCCTCCGTGAGATGGGGAAACTTCTGTTGAACTTGGTCCCTAGTGAGCCACTTGCCTTGGTGCAAGAGTTAGCTAGCTTTGACAACCCGATACAGTTGGATCTTCTGATGGTGAGTGTTCTTGATCTGTGCGTCCATGATCCGATTAGTTGTGGCCAGCTCCATGCAATTTGGGTTTAGCTCTGTTGGTGTGAGTTGTTCTGCAATGTTGAAGGTGTGCAACAATGGTGGAAAGTATGGCTGAAGACGGTCTACATTGAACACTAGATGCATACCAATGAACAATGAAATGTTGAAATCAAAGGAATTGTCCCCTACAGCCTTGGTGATGGTTTATGGCCCATATTGGAGCGGGCAAAGCTTTTAATGGGGTCCAACGAGGCACTCCTTTTGCAAATGTAGCCAAACTTTATCACCCACCTCGAACTTGTGTGACACCTGATGCTGATCATGGCGTTGCTTGTACTTAGCATTGGCTCTGTTTAATATATAATGGACCTGCTAGCAGATGTGTTGAATGCACTCAATGAAGTTGTTAACCCTGTCGGCTTCGGACTGTACATGAGTCAAATCTGCCTGAGTAGCTGCAAATGGTATGGCCACATCAATGGGACATAATGGTTGAAATCCCAGCCCTACCTAAAAGGGGTTGTGGCCCCTTGAACTATGGAGAGCTCTGTTGTAGTTGTGCTAGACATAGGGGAGGATTTCATCCCATGTGTGTGGATGCTTCGAGTTGTACATGCGCAGAATCCGTATGATCATCTTGTTGACGACTTTTGTTTGGCCATCAATTTGGGGATGGAAAGACGTGGACTTAGTGAGTTTGGTATCCAACATCAACTAGAGACTTGACCAAAATGCACTTAGGATTATGTTTTCCCGATCATAGACAATGGATTGTGGGATCCCAAAGTGTACCCACACTTGCTCAAAGAAGAGCTTAGCAGTGGCCTTTACTATGATACTCTTTTTGCAGGTCGCCATAATGGTCATCTCAGAGAATCTATCGACGACCACGAAAATGCAGTCACTGTTGTGCTTAGTAGAAGGAAGGCTTGACATGTAATCCATGGATATGGATTCCCAAGGTTGACTAGGAGTAGGAAGAGGAGTATATAGGCCTTGCTTCTTGATGGTTGGTTTGGCAATGACACAGGAAGTGCAGGAATTAATGTACCTCCCAACATCCCGACGAAGGTTCGACCAATAAAAATACTTCTATAGTATTGCCACTGTTTTCTCTACTTTGAAATTCCCAGCGAACTGACTGTAGTGCACCTCCCAAATCACCTTGGCACACTCGCTTGAAGGAACACATATGTGTCCCAGGTGGCATAAAAGTGCATCCTGGAGGTGAAAATTTGGAACTTTCTTACCTTCCAGAAGTGTCTAGTATATGCTACCGAATTCTAGATTGCTCTCGTAAAGATGCAGCCACCCCAAAGTCTCATGCCCATAAGAGTCGAGCACAGTGATTAGCGCCATGACTGGTGGTGAGTTAAGGTAGTCTACAACATTATTGTTGTTTCTCTTCTTTTACTTAATGTTCAAATGGAATTGTTGCAATTATGTGGACCATTTCTTATGGAGATCATTTTGCAACTTTCCTCGTGTTTGTATGAACTACAAGGGTTGGTGGTCTGTGTGGATGACCATTTCCTTCCCTAGAATGAAATGTTTCCATTGACGATAGGCCTGCACAATGGAATACATTTCTTTATTGTAAGTGGGATACTTTCAAAATGTGTCTAAAAGTGTCTCACTGTGGTAAGCCACTAGATGCCCTTGTCGAGTAAGAACTACACCAATAGCATAGTCGAAGGTGTTTGTCTCAATCTCAAATGGTTGTTGCAAGTTTGGTTATGTGAGCACTGGTGTAGAGCACAAGCGATGCTTCAACTCGGTAAATGCCTTCTATTGGGTTTTGGGCCAAAATAACCTTGCTTTTGCTCCGTCCTTGGTGACATGACTTAAAGGCCAGGTAATATGAGAGAATCCAAACATGAACCTGCGGTAGAAATTTGTAAGACCCAGAAAGTTGCCGAACTCTGTTAGAGTAGTTGGGGATGGCCAATCCTGAATGACTTGTATCTTGGTAGGGTCCACATGCACACCCTACTCATCAATGAATTTCCCCAGATATTGAACCTGATTCATGCCAAAAGTTCATTTCTCCAAATTGGCACACAACTTGTGTTGTCACAGGGTTTGAAGGACCTGTCAAATATGGTGGAGGTGCTCTTCCCAACTCTGGTTGAAGATCAAGATGTCATCTAAATAAACCACCATGAATGCATTGATGAAGGGTCACAAGATGTCATCCATCAATCTCATGAAGTTTTCGAGGGCATTCATCAACCCGAAAGGCATGACCAACCATTCAAAAAGGGCCTCCTTGGATTTGAAGGCAGTCTTCCACACATCAGAGGGTTCGATAGGCACCTAGTGATAACTAGGCTTCAAGTCAATCTTGCTGAAATATTTGGCCCCCTTGAGCTGGTCCAGAAGGTCATCAATCCGTGGGATTGGGTACCTATTTTAGACAATGATCTTGTTCAACGCCCGATAGTCAATATAGAGTCTCCAGGTCCCATCCTTCTTCTGTACTAATATAATTGGGCTCCCACAGGGTGATGAGCTTGGCCTGATGTTCCGTTTCTGCAACAACTCTTGAATCCGCCTCTTGATCTCATTGTTCTCTAGAACAAAGCATCGATAGATCGATCCATTGGGTAGCAGCGCACCCAGGGTCAGATTGATGGAGTGCTTGACCTGATAATGCATAGGTACCCCTGTAGGTGAGGTGAAAATGGCCCTATACTCCTCTAGGACCTTGTCCATCTGATGCCACTATGTGGAGGAACCATTTCTAGAAGTTGTGGCCATAACCTTCTTCTTTCCTTGAGGGAGCATCATAAGAGAAAAACATTTTTTGGTCTGGGAAATTATCTTACTACATTGCTTTGTAGTGATCAAAGAGATGGTGGTAGGCGGGGCTACCTTTGGTATCCTATACAACTTATTACCCAAAGTAATAATCACAGAGCAAGGTCTAGACTCATATAAAGCATGTCGCTTCCATAAGTATGGTTGTACTAATAATACATCACAAACTTCAAGAGGAGCAACATCACATAGTACCTCATCCGTGAAGGGCTTGATGTTGTAGGGAAGACAACACTTCTGCCTGACACGAAGATCTCGTCCTTGGTGAAGCCACCCGATGGTGTATGGCTGTGGATGCGTTGTCATCGGTAGACCCAGCTACTTCACAACCTCTTATGAAATGAGGTTCTTTTGGCTCCCGCTGTCGACAATGAACTGTAGCAAAGAACCTTTCACCCACATTTGTGAGTGGAAGAGGCATTCCCCCTCCTCTGGATCTTCAGGCTCATTCTTCTGGATTTTGGTGGTGGCCATAGTGGCATTGGGCTTTACGTCAATGATCTACTTCCCTTTGTCATTCCCCTTGTCGGGTTCTGACTTAGAGTTTGAACATGTGTCTGATTCAGAAGCCTTCAACTTGGCCACCGGTGACTCCTTGGCCTGTCACTCACTTATGTTGTGAGTGGAGCTCTTATGGAACTCACACCATTTTCCTATGTCCTTCTTTTTCTTCATGGTGTTTTTCTTTGCTTACGGATTTTAAGGGTTGTTTTGGGCTACCCCACCTTGGATTTGGCCTTTGCTATGTGGTTTGGGGGCATCTTCTCCTTGCTTTAGATTCGTAGATCCAAAGCCTTGCTTCTTCTGTTTACATTCCTGCTCAAACTTGACAGCGTATCAGTATGTCATGCCGAGAGAGGAGATGTCCAGGAACTCCATCTCATCCTGGGTGTACTTGTGTAGACAACCGCGGTACTTGAGTACCAAATCCCGCTCAGAATCCTT
>APFE031627545.1:69824-86284 GCA_000404065.3 Pinus taeda | reverse complement strand
ATTTTTCCAATATGAGATATAAAAAAATTCAATTTTGAATGCTCTTTTAACTTCATATTTATGAGTTGCACCAACCACCAGATGCCTCTATTTACATTTCATGTACTATTCCACTCCTCAATGTCACATTGTTGTACCAAATCTATCCATCTCTTTATGTTTATCTCTCACTACATGAGCTTCCCAAATAATTTCACAAGTGAATGTGTGTTTATCTCCATACACCATCTTATAATATAGTGGTAGGGAAACCAATGTGTCATAGATTACAAAGGCATGGTTGTTGTGATTTTTCCTTATTGATTCATGGTTTGTTATCAAATGCTTACATATTATTTATTGGTTACTCCAAATTGAACTTTATTTCTTTTTGAATCTATATCTTTTAATCAACCTACTATCTTGTTGCAGCTTCACATGTTCTTTCCAATCTAGAAGTTAGTCTTTCACTTGTCTCTTTTCTAATGCCAAAAAACTAGGGAGTTCAATCAAAGTGTAGGAGATATGGGAGGCAACATCAAATATGGGGAATGTCTATTTTCATTTTGGTAGACTTCATTTCTCTTCATATATGTGTCCACTTGAAAGTTTTATTAATTGTCGGTGGGGATGTATTGGGGTCATTATATTTTCTCCCTTGTAATTGTTTAACTAAACTAGTAATCATACAAAAGTATGTGAGCTTGTCAATGTCGTCAATACCATGAATGTTCTCATGATCTTTTGTATTATTATCACCATTTACCCATATACATTGCATAGGTAGGATAGAAAGGGGTGCGTATGTCAATAACACCACCAAGGGACATAAAAAGCCTACACGGTTCCAAATGGTGCCACATTGTTACTTCAATACTTATTCTTTCCAATATTATAGGTTGACCAACTAACTAATTTTCATGTATGAATTCCACACTATTGCATTAGCATGTGACCTCTCCCTAGGTGATTCTTCAAAATCCTTCTTATTAATGGCAATCCCTTGTCTATTTCTCACTTCACATATGCTACCTATTGTTCCCTTTATATTGTTCTCTTTTTTAATGTGACAAAAACTTTCCATGTCACAAAACCATCTTGCCTCAAACCCTTGCTATTTCTAATTCAATATTGCATATCTTCCCCCCTTTATAATATTTATTCACCCTTTAACAAATTGATATTCAATGATTATACATACTAAACAACTATTGCCCAAAATATCACTACAATAATGAAATTCACTTTGATATTTATAAAACCCACTAATTATTGCATCAAATCATCTACCAAAGCAACCATAACTAGTTTTTTGGCTATTGCAAAAATATCATTTAACATTTATTAATTGATGTTAATTGAAGTTTGGAATGCCAATCATACAACACTAATATCAATTAATCACTATTTATAACATTGTTCATCTAGCAAAAGCATCAATAATATATTGTATAACATCTACTAACCAGTATTTGTAACATTAATAATATAGCTGAAATATTGATTTCTTAATGAACATTTGGCATGTGTTGATGTGCCACATGTTGGCATGGTGCATGTTGATGTGGAAACCACTGACATGGTACATGATGATGTCACACATATACCAATGGGGCACTTGCTGTTGTGGCAAGATTTGAGATGGAATTGGTTAACAGGGTATTTGGGATTAATGTGATTAATCAATGTTCCTAAGGTCAATTAATCAATATTTGTCCCATAACATGTGACTTGCAACATTAGCATTAACAACAATTAATCAACATTAGTAATGTTGATTAATTAATGAACTTAAAACATGGGGGCTTCACTGGGGGAGCGATACCATACCACGTGGGTTCATATTGGGGGATATATATTGAGGAAAAATTGACTTTAATATATTGGGGATATATAGGGTAAAGGTTTATTATTGGCACGTACAAAAAAATGCTCAGAAGTAACGAAAAAAATATAAAGGGAGTATAAAAAACATTAATGAAAATACTGTGGATACCTGAATATCTAATTGAATGTAGGCGGTTTTTTCAATTGGGGGGAGGGCGGGGCGGGGCGGGGGGGTGTATTGGGTTCATATCGATAGGGGGTTAAATAATATTATTTTAAGAGTTATTTTCCAATATGTAGTCAAATTAGGGGTATTGTTTAATATACCATGAACGCATGCGATATGTCAGAGGTTCATTGAGTGAAGCCCCTATGACTTAAAATAACACTAATTTCATTGTAAACAAAGTTATGGATTTTTCTAAAAGATTGCAATTTGGTATTTATAACAATGATTCAACATCAATTTAACATTATAGTTTGACCCAGAACATATTATTAATATGATGGGCAAGGACTACATCATGGATTCATATCTTGAACATATCACATAGCATGCTCAAACATGGGATCAATGTCCTTTAAATTCCCAATTAGCACATTTGGAATGTTAGTTATAGACCCCATTTGTATATGAGAAATTGGAGTAGACCTTAAGTCCTTTATTGAATGTCAATAAATTTATTGAAACATTATAATAGCTTGGAAGAGACACTAGTTGCAATGTGGGCATCTAGGAACATTACTAAGGCTATGGTGTCTATGATATGGAGCTTCTTGAGATCCATAATAATAATAATAAACTATTGATTAAGATCGCTAAGTTTACTATTCTTATTGTAAACCCTACCAAAATTGGATGTCAAAGTATAAATCCCTAATGCATAGATACAACAATTCTATTAACTTCTCCATACCATCCCATTCAAACATGAAGAATGTTGCGCCAAGCATTCAACACTACAATAATACTCTCAGGGATCTTGAGCTTGGATAAGGCATATGTAAAAGAGCTTTGGGGACATTCTCAAAAGATTTGATAGGAAAGCATTATCATGCATATGTCATTGTTTCTATAAACTACCTAGAAAGTGAAGAGTGTACTAGATAAATGTGCATAAAATCAAGAAAAGGGGGATGATCAATTTAGAGAATAGAGGAGAGAGGATTTAATGATGTGGAAATTTGAGTGAGCATAATTATAATTCTCAATGTTGTAATCACAACTCTAGATTTTATTAAGTTGATAAGTTCTATTTTGTGTAGGTCCATATCTAAATATAATCAAGAGCATACATGCTTGTTTGTAAGCTTTTGTGGTGGTCAAAATTTGAAGAAATTGAGTCCGAAAATTGATCCACAATAAATATTTTTAGTCAACATTTTGAGTCCAGAACATGATCCATCATCAAGACCAAATGGTTGAAACATCCACTAAAAATGATTATTGTGGATATTGATCGAAACATCAACTAAAAATGATTATTGCGGATCAATTATTCAAATTTTTTAAAGAGCATACATGTTAGAAATTTTCGTTAAGCATAACAAAAGTTTTTTTCCAAATTTTAGTGTAAAATAAATAAATGCTTCTCATTACTTACTACATAAACCTCATTACTTACCATATAAACCTGACAAGAGCTTTTCAAAATCTTGATAGGTTGTTAAGAACTTTACATTCAAGCAAATTTTTTGTATTTTATTTCCTATCAAAATATTTATTACAATAACAATAATACAATAAATTACATACTTAATAGCCCAAAGTCTAGCTAATCTACTCAACTAATCGTCAAATATTAAATTTGAATAGTTCACCATAAATAATTTATATTGTTGATAAATAGATACATGCACTTATCAATGCAACAAATAGCAACTAATTAGCATGCAACAAATAGCAACTAATTAGCATGTTAGATATATTTAGAAAGATGGAGTATGTGAAATAGTGCATCTTATTAAAGGTGAGCCAATGAGAATCACAATTATTTTAATATTTAAAAGAAAAAATAATAATTAAATGCTAAATTTTATTATAATTAATAATTCACATCCATTCTTATTTAACATGGAAAGTACAATTACATAAAAATCTTTATGATTTAAGATATTAATAAATTTTTAAAAATATCATTTTATTCTTGAATTTATAATATTTTTAATTTTTTTTCTTAAATAAATAATGAATTGGATTTACCTATTTTTTTATTCAAATTTAGTATCATAGATTATGAATCATGTTAAATAAATAATGAATTATGTTTTTATGGTGGAAATAGATTCAGTACCATTAAAAACCAATTTGATATTCAAAATCTTGAAGTTTGACAATAGTAACTTAGATTTATAAAAATCTCTACTGAATTTTATCAAAATCTTATCAAAATTTCCATGATTTTCGGAGCAAAAAAGCATGCTAGTTAAACTATAGCATTTTTAAATTAAGCAAAAACAAGACCTTTGTTTTCAAAAAAATAAACAAACTTGGTTGCATAGTTACAATTTTTTTGAAGTTTGGTGAGTTAGTTAGTCTCTAACGTTTGCGTTTGGCTAGATAGTAGACGTATTTGATAGGTAGTTATATTATTTTAGTGAAAATGTGTTTTTTTACTGCTCTGTTCTCGAAAGTGTTATGAATATTTTTTTAAACATTTAAATTTATTTTTTCAATAACATAATTGATATTAATATATTTTAGATAACATGTACAAAAACATTTTATCAGGGTAAATTAGTTAACATAAATTTTAAGTAGTTTATTTAAATTTCTTATTGAAATATTTTTGAAATGTACAAAGTTTTTAGTTAACATAGATCTTAAATAGTTTATTTAAATTTCTTTTTGAAATATTTTTGAAATGTATAAGGTTTAAGCATCATATTTGCGCATTTTTTAATACTTATAATTACTTTATAACAATTTTTTTATTTTATTTTTTATTGTTTTTTTTTAATTTTTTTTCTTCAGTCTAGTTGATATTATTTTCATTTAAGCAAGTATCAACAAACATACAGACAAACCTATACATCTTCCTAGTAATGAATTTGTAAATAAAATCGTTTAAATTCAATAAAACCTTCCAACTCTAATCATACTATTAAATTTAATTATTTCTATAATATTTATTATACTTACAAAATAAATTATTTAAAATAATTTTATACTGCTTAAAATTAAATTATATAACACATTTTTTTTAATTGGTTAAAAAATCTATATTGGATTATAAGATCATAAATTAAGATTACAAATAAAAAAAGACACCGTGTCTACCCATATACCATTCTTAAGAAATCCAAAATCTCATGTTATTGTTAAAATTATAACAAAAGGGTGATAATTGGTTTCTAGAATTACTTTGTTTCAATCCTATAAATCCCATACATAAGTTACCTTAATGCACTTTAATCTTTTATTTTAGAGGAAGTGATAAAAAAGTTATTGAGTATAATAATTGTATGTGGAGACATATATTATTTTATTGTTAGTGAATTGGGTCTAAGTTGAATATAAATAGAATGTTATTTTTAGCCCTGCTCTCCGGCCTGGCAGGACTATACTAAGTAATCGGTTTGGCCGGTTACTATTAATTCGACGCGAGAACCCATAAAAACGGAATTCATTAACCTAAGTTTCAACTTTATATTTCATAAATCACTTTTTCTTAACCAATACGAAATCTCTACCGCTATTTCGACCACTAAGAATTTTAACGATCTTATTTGGCCTCATATCGAGGCCAGGATCTGGGCAAACTTAGGATAAATGTTCATTTAACTTATCGATTCAATGAATTTTCTGAACATGGGAACTAATGCTAGCATTAATCAATAAACATTTAATGTTATGTGGATACTTGGTAATGTTTGATAATGTTTATTTATTAGTACATCAGGTGCACAGATGGCTCTGTGCATGTATTGGTGTGGTGTCAACCTAATGCACCTTCATTCCTTCTTATATCACCACACCCATGCCTCCCCACAGCATCGACTCAGTTTTCCTCTTCTTGGCGGCGAATGGTTTTCCTCTTCTTGGCGGCGAATGCACAGGAGATCAAAGAGTTGATCAATGTTGTCATAGACTTGAATGTCGGCGTCCAGGTAAATGAGCTTGCTGTATTGTTCAAACTGCATTATCACAAGCCCCCAGGTAAATGAGCTTGCTGTATTGTTCAAACTGCATTATCACAAGCCCCGTAAGACAGAATTCTAAATGAGCTTGCTGTATTGTTCAAACTGCATTATCACAAGCCCCGTAAGACAGAATTCTAAGCTATTTATTTAGATAGATAAAAAGAATCTTCTCATTCCGTGCAATCAAACTTTGTTATTCTGGAATCAAATGCAATCAAACTTTGTTATTCTGGAATCAAATGCATTTACTATATTATAAGGTTGTTTACCATACACAGTGAGTGAGTACCTGAACATTGCTCCCTTGCTCCCTTTTAATAATATGAATATCAGGATGACTTGAGGCGCTGAGACTGCATGATTCTGAATTCATTTCTGACCGTCTTTCCTTCATCTCTGCTGCAGTGCTGCAGCGTTAGCATAGGCAGCTGCTGCGGCTTGTTCTGGTGTGTCGAATGTTCCAAGCCAGCGCCATTTTTTGGCGATTGAATCTCTGATTTGTGCAGTGAAACGACCGAGGTAATTTCTTTTGACCCCTTATATTTCCCTGCCTTTTTTCCCTCAACGAAATCTTCAACAAGCTTATGTAATATGCACAGCTCAAGTATTTACACATCCTAAGTTTGTTATACAAATTTGGATACTTGGATATGATTCTAGTTTGGAATTCAAGCTTTTTTCAGAAACAAGAATTGTAACTTGATCAATACCAACTTACCATTCAATTAAGAGCAGTGGACAACAGACTTCAACAGACTTCATCTGAAGGCATGACGCAAGCACGTACTGTTAAACAACCCGCTGTGTCCAAACTCCAGCTATTCTCAAAATAGAATGCATATCATACAAAAACAACTAATTTATTTATGAGATACAAGAGGTTGCAACAGGCAAAAGCCATGAATGGCAACAAAAGAAAAAGGTTCCTGCTTCATAAGCACATGCTCTCGAGCTATGATACATACAACGCATGATTTATGAGAATGCGACCCAACTTTAAGCATAGATTGCACTATGGGCCATGATGTTCTACTGACAGAAAGGTCATGGTTTCCCATTCTACCATTCCGGCAACTTATTAATTTCTCCAAAAAAATACCATCTCAGCCCTGGTTCAGGGGGTATATGCTAAGAACATATAATAAACTCTTCTTTTCAGCAGGTCTTCCTGCTGTTTATGAATCAACCAATTCAACAATCCGCCTCCCATTTTGCAGGAAATGGCAGCGAGGAAACAAATTTTACAACATCCAGAGAAGTAGATTACTTATTGATGCTATCCCTTGCCGACCCCTGTGCTTCTATCTGTTGCATACCCATTTGCAAGCAGGTAGGCGTAAAGAAGATGATTCCAGGTGTCTGGCACCCCAGGTAGACACCAATGGCTGCAATCTTGCCTGTACATCGGAGCTGTTCCTTGTCCTTCCCCTAAATAATACAATGAGGGATGACCATCCTTCCTGAATTCTGTTAAGTATGTTATGTTCAATAACTGAGCATTCTTCTTGCCACTAATTTGTTTGATTGCTTCAGACATGACGGTCTTCTCGCCTGTATTCGAAGCGGGGAAGCCACACATTCCTGCCGCTGCTTTAGTTGCGAGCTTCCTCAGTACGCAGCATAAAACAAAAAAAGTTTAGCTACGATGCCGGGGACATGTGTACACATGGCTTGCATGCGATGCACGTGGTATGGTTTTGGCTTCAGCTTTACTGCATGGAAAGTTCGAGCGCCCGTCGGACATTTCAAATACTTTGAAGTTTCGGTGTTGATGCTCCCAAAGTTCGACCGCCCATCTCGGGAAATTTCAATTTTTATATCGCTGAAACTGACGGTGACGATGATGTCGGCTATGTAAACCCGAAATGGGTGTTTGCAAAATAATAACACAAGGTTCATTTTCATTATTTATTGAATTAGATAGGGTATTTAAAAATATCTCCATACAGCAAAATTCAAACTCATTCTTTAAAACGATTCTCCTTGTTGCCAGCTACGTGGACAAATCTCACATGAGGCTTGCTGCTGCAAAGGCAGTTTTGCGGCTTTCCAGGCGCTGCGACAGTGATATAAGTCCTCGGCTTTTTAATTTGACGTTGCGAACTGTACAGTTAAACTTCACGTATTTCTCGGTTCGGACCTGGCTTTTCTAGGTCATTTTGTTTATGTAAATCATAAGAATGTTCATTTGGCCCAAACCCCTCTACAAGGTGTATTACACAATTCTATAGAGTCGAACTCTATTTTTTATTCAGTACATGAAAATGGATTTGACACTTATGAAAGTTGTTTATGGTTTAACATGTTTTATACTCTCTCTCGCTCTCTATATATATACATACTGTTTTTTTTAATGTTTTTGCCTTTGTAATACTTCTGCGTATTTATTAATGGTCATGGGGTTTCCAAGTTTTTCTGAGTATTTATTAATGGTCATGGGGTTTCCAGGTTTTAGTTATGAGTACCATATTGTATGTTGAAAAGATTGTTGCCACGAACAATTTATATCTATTATGACTCTTCCAATTATTACAGTTTTTTGAAACCTTCTTTCGTGGTGTTGGTCTGCATCTTTATGTCATAAACTAAAAGAAAAAATTGACCTTTACTTTACTACTAATGCATCGGCTTAATACTGTAAATATATTTTTATTGTGAATTTCGTATTTCCAGCTTGCTTCAGCTTACAGTATTAGCTTATTTTTCAACATGCAGTCCCCTTTTTTTAATTTATAGTCTCAGCATACAGCCTTGTTTGCAATTTATCGTTGAATTCTTTTCAATTTCCTATTTAGTACATTATAACTATTATTGTTCCGGTTGGAAAACTACCAACCTATTGTAGTTAGAATCTCATAAAGGTTTCTGCCTCGATGTGCATCTGGGACTAACTATAATCTGATTCTGCTTGAACGTGCATCTCGAGCTAACTATTCATTCTCAGCTAGTTTTACAGGCATCTACTATGCTTTTCGTGACAGGTTTGAACTTAACGCAGCTTCGCTCTCCTGGAAAACTGAGTCTTGCAGGGCAACGTCTGACATGGCAACGTCTAAATAATATGCTTCGCTCTCTTGGCAAACGCAGCTTCGCTCTCCTGGCAAACTGAGTCTTGCAGGGCAACGTCTAAATAATATGCTTCGCTCTCCTGGCAAACTATAAGACTATTGACAGGGCAGGGACTAGCTGCCCCGCAGCCTGTCTTGTTTTTCTAGTTTTGACTTGTATATATGTGTGGACTAATGCTAAATTAATATATTCTTTGTGAGAGGAAGATATTTAATTGGGGGATGATTTTGAAATAGTGTTATGGATGTTTTATTTTTCTAGTTTTGAATTATAGATATAGAGTAATGTTAATTTAATATATTTTTTTATATGATGATATTCAATTTGGGGATGATAATAGTTATTCGGGTGATAATGGTATTTAATCTAGTGACAATGATAGCAATAAATCCAGTGAATTTCGATGTTTTATGTGTGAGGACATGAATTTTTGATGTAGGAGCATCCAGCTCAAGGAGGACATGGCTGGGAGTTTGTCTCTTTCAAACAGTTTGAGTTGCACTAGTTTTCATTTTCTAGGAATGGCTGTCTCAGCCAATGTTGATTTTTTTCTTACGTATTTCTTTTTACTTTTTTTAGTTTTATTTAAAATTTGTTTTAATTACAAACCAAGAAACGACAGTTATTTAGAAACTATTTTAATGTAACTGCATTCTGTAACTACTGGCAGTTTTGCTAACTGTCTAGTGTTCTCTACAAAACGAAAAGAGAAAACAACTAATGTAATCTTTTGGGCATCATAGATTTGAACAAAGAGAAAGCACATAAATATTTTTTATGAAGACAAAATCTGAATCCATACATGCTACAGCCCTAGAATGTTTCCTATAGAATACTGTTGAATTGTGTCTCTTTTCCATAAGCACAGTAAATACACACAGGTGAACAGTAAGCACCGAAAGCGAGGAGAGCTCCCAGACAAACAACAGTGCAAATAGAGCAAATATTCGAGGGAACGAGAAAGCCATTATCCATAGAGACAAGCTTCAGGTACAGACACGATTACATTTACATTTCCCATTACAAAATTTAAACAAACGAAATTACAGCATACATATAGATATGTATATATTTGTCAAGAAGTCGAATGTTACAGCACATTGATCAAATGACCAACAAATACAACCAAGTCAAGCAAACTAAAAGACGCTCACAAGGCCATTACAAGGCCGTTTAAATACATACATAATTTATAAACAGCAGAGTTGTAAACACACAGTGGAGCCACAGGCACACTGCCAAGAAATTGTAGAATCAAGCCTAACCACAACTAGAGACTCCTAAACCCTAAGAACAAGTAAACCCTCAGTCAATCAACAGGAGGACACCATGGAGCGACCCTACTCGGTTCAGGTGTAGGAGACATGGTGTGAGGACCACGAATAGGCCGTCGCTCACCTGCATTGGCCAACCACTAGGCCATTAGTAACAAGCACAAAAAAAAAGCTACAACTACAATGACGAAATGCAACCAGGATAGAGGACAGAGTTGTGAGAACTTACCAGGGAAGAGTCAAGCCTGTGTAAGTCGCCAAAGAAGCCACGGAACCGAGGTCGCAGCCACAGAGTTGCTCGCTGCCACGAGGAGCAGAGGTTGTCAGTGACTGTTAAACACAAGGTGAAGGCAACTAGCATAGAAGGAGGGCTTACCTTCGGGAGACTGTCGAGTGGAAGCCAGAAGTCGAGTGGCTCCATAGCCGCAACCTGAGACAAAACCAAACAAATAATCAACCTGTGAAGCCAGTGCATGGAGACGAAACAAATACACAAGAGCTGCAACTAAGAATACAAACAGAGCCGAGCAAAAGTTGACAACGGAGATCGATACTGAGAGTTTCACACCTAGGTCACAAGGCCGAGCACAGAACAGGCAAAGACATCATCCACAGGTGAAAACCCACACCAAATTGCAAACCAGGCATAGTGAAAGCGAAATCCCAAACAAGTGACCAAGAAAAACCTCGTATAACAGAACCAAAGACCTCACCAGCAGCATGCGGCACAACAAAACGAGCATAGCAAATGAAATCAACAGTTAGGGTTTCGAGGCATAGAAGGAGCGGGAAGGAGCAAAGCTCAAGACATGGACACATGTCCTCGTCTCCATAAACCAATAGTACCACCGCATTAAAGTCAACCAACCACTGTCTAATTAAAAAATCCAATCAACATATTTATCATTAATTCGAAGGTCATAAGGGATGGACCCATCAAATTTTGGTATCAGAGTAGGAACAGTTAACTGATTTTCTTATAAAATGGAAGCTAGAAGAAGAGGTTGTGGCAGAGCTATTTGAAGAGTAGTAGATGAGGGATTGAGGGAAGAGATTAGGATCCTGAATGCCCATTTGGCGGAAGTAGAAGCAGGAAGGAGAAGGGATCTGGAAGTATGGGATGATAGTGAGGAAGACGCTGTAGTTACAATAGATGGATCAGATGAAGAAGGACCTGAAATCAAATTGTTAAGGTCAGTATTGTTAGCTAGCAGTAAGCCAAAGCCTTAAATTTTGAATTATGATGGCAGTTTGTCCACAGAAGTGTTTTTGGACTGGATTAGTGAGCTGGAAAAGTATTTTGAATGTGAAGAGGTCAGTGAAGATAGGAGAGTTAAATTTTCTACTACTAAGCTGAAAGGACACGCGACCTTATGGTGGGATAGTGTCCAAGCAGAGAGGAGAAGGTTGAATAAGTTACCAATTAAAAATTGGACCATAATGGTCGCCAAGATGAAGGGCAGGATTTTTCCCAAAGATTACCATATTTCTCTGCATCGACAGGTACAAAATTTGAAGAAGAGAGGAATTATGGTGAAAGAATATACTAAAGAATTCTATCAGATGAATTTGAGAGATGGTTATACTGAAGACACCCTAGAAAAGACAGCAACGTTTGTGAATGGCCTAAGGATGGAAATATTGGACAAGATAAGTATTCTTTCTCCGAAAACCATAGAGGAAGCATACCAGAGTGCCTTAAAGGTAGAAGAAAAGATTACAAGAAAGCAGAATACTAGGAGAGGATGAGGAACTGGCAGCGGGAAAGGAAAATCCTTTGGCAGAGGAAGAACTACCAACAACAATGAAGAGGGAAGCAGTTCAAAGACCTCAAGGACAAAAAAAAAGGAAGGTAGCATTAGAGGAGGAAGGCCATACCAGAGAGGAAGGGGAAATGGCCGAGGAAGAGGAGTTGCCTACCAGTGCTACAAGTGCCACAAGTGGGGGCACAGATCCTTCGATTGTCCTGAAGGAGAACAGGCTGGTCAAATAGGAGCATATGTTGCTCAGATAGAAGAAGCAGAGGCACCACCTCAAGAGGTAGAGAATGTACTGGAGATAGGAGAGGCCTTAGTCTTGAACAAGGTATTTCTGAAACCGGAAAACGAAACCATTGAACAAACCCAAAGGAAGGCATTATTTCGGACTGTGTGCAAGTCACATGGCAAATGCTGCAAATTGATTATAGACAGTGGAAGAACTGATAATCTGGTTGCAACAGAGATGGTGGAGAAATTGGTTTTAAAATGATTGAAGCACCCAACTCCCTATAAGGTGTCATGGTTATAGAAGGATCACCAACTGCTAGTTGATGAGCAGTGTGAGGTGGAATTCCATATTGGCAAGTATAGGGAGAAAGTTATTTGTGACGTCATGCCCATGGACGTGTGTCATATTCTACTAGGTAGACCATGGCAGTATGACCGAAAAGTTGTTCATGATGGGAAAACAAATTGTTACAATTTTGGTAAGGATGGGATTAAGCATCCGCTGGTGCCCATCAAGGAGGAAGAAACAACAGAGACTAGTGGAACAAAAGTATTATTGGTGGGTGGAAAACAATTTCTAAAACAGATTGAAGATGACGAGGTGAAGTATGTTGTTGTAAGGAGACCAAGAACAATTCTATTGCACACTAAAATTTCTGATTTACTTGAAGAAATCCAGGAAATGTTAGAGGAATTCAGCGACAATGTGGTGGATGATCTACCAAATAAATTGCCACCAAAGCGGAGTATCATTCATCACATAGATTTCACCCTGGAGCTAGTTTACCGAATAAAGTTGCTTACCAGATTAGCCCCAAAGAAAATGAGGAGATTAGGAAACAGGTACAGGAGTTGCTGGATAAGGGATTGATTCAAGAAAGCTTAAGCCCAGTGCAGTTCCGACAGTTCTTGCTCCCAAGAAAGGAGGCGAGTGGCAGATGTGTACAGATTCACGAGCAATAAACAAAATTACAATCAGGTACAGGTTTCCATTGCCATGAATGGATGATATGATGGATTGTTTGAGCGGGGCAGCATATTTTTCGAAGATAGATCTGAAGAGTGGATACCACCAGATTAGAATCCGAGAAGGGGATGAATGGAAAACAACTTTCAAAACTAATAAAGGGTTGTATGAATGGCTGGTGATGCCATTTGGGTTGAGTAACACCCTAGTACTTTTATGCGCCTCATGAACGAGATGTTGAAGGATTTCATTGGGAAATTTGTGGCTGTGTATCTAGACGATATTTTGATTTTCAGCAAGACCAAGGAGGAACATTTTCGACATGTTCGATATGCTTTAGAGAAGTTGCAGCAAAACAAGTTGCTGATATATCTGAAAAAATGTACTTTCCTTCAAGAGGAGATAGTTTATTTGGGTTTCGTGATTGCAGAAAATGAGCTGAAAATGGACCCAAAAAAAGTTGCAGCTGTACTTAGCTGGCCATCCCCTAAGAGTCTATTCGAAGTTTGAAGTTTTCATCGGTTGTCGAGTTTCTATCGCAAGTTTATAAAGGATTTTAGTGGAATCTGCACACCTAT
Source organism: Pinus taeda (assembly GCA_000404065.3). NCBI lineage: Eukaryota > Viridiplantae > Streptophyta > Pinopsida > Pinales > Pinaceae > Pinus > Pinus taeda. The sequence goes on along the minus strand of APFE031627545.1, from coordinate 72,459 downwards.
GTTAGATACAATCAAGAAGGCAAGTCAACCTTTTCAGTGGACTGAAGTTGCAGAGAAGAGCTTCTAGATATTGAAGAAGAAGATCACTGAGAGGCCAATTTTGAGGCTACCTGACTTCAACAAACTTTTTCAAGTTCACTGTGATGCCAGTGGTACAGCCATTGGAGCTGTACTCAGCTAGGAAGACAAACTAGTATCCTATTTCAATGAAAAATCAAATGAAAGCAGGAAAAAGTATACATCTTACGACAAGGAGTTTTATGTTGTTGTCCAAGATTTGAAGCATTGGAGACATTATCTGTTGGGTAACGAGTTTTTTTTTTTTTTATAATTTTGCACTACAGTATTTTATGCAGCAACATAAGCTGAATCACAAAAATGCAAAATGGGTTGAGTACTTACAGAGCTTTATGTTCGTATTGAAGCATATCAGTGATCAAGCGAACAAGGTAGCAGATGCCCTAAGCAGAAGAGTTCTACTCTTGTAGGAGAGCACGATACAAGTGTTGAGATTTGAGCACTTGAAGGACTTGTATCAAAGAGATGCAGATTTCAAGGAGGCTTATGAAGCTTGCCAGAATCCATTGTTGAGGAACAATAGTCCATGGCTAGACTATAACTTGCAGGAGGAGTGTTATTCAAGGGAGGATAGTTGTGTGTCCCAGAATGTTCGATGAGGGAGAACATCATCTGAGAAAAACATAGTGGATATCTCGCTGGATATTTCAGCATTGATAAGACCTTGGATCAGCTCAAGCATTTCTATTATTGGCCGAAGATGCAAAGAGACGTACAGCTGTATGTGACTAGGTGTAGGATATGTCAGTTGGTGAAAGGGCACAGTGAGAACACGAGGTTGTACACACCCTTGCCTATTCCAAACACACTGTGGGATTCAGTCAGTCTAGACTTTGTCCTAGGTCTACCCAAGACACAATGAGGTTTTGATTCCATAATGGTGGTGGTGGACCAATTCTGAAAGATGGCACACTTATCCCTTGTAGAAAAACTAGTGACGCTACCCATGTAGCACACTTGTTTTTCACCGAAGTTGTCAAACTACATGGCTTACCTAATTCCATAATTTCCTACAGGGACATGAAATTCACAGGGCATTTCTCGTGCATCTTTTGGAAAATGCTGGACACAAAGTTAGATTTAAGCTCCGCTTATCACCCACAGATTGATGGGCAAACGAAGGTGGTGAACACAAGTTTAGGAGACCTGCTAGAGAGTCTAGTTGGAGAAAATTCACGAATGTGGGATCGTGTACTTGCTCAAGCGGAATTCGCTTATAACAATTCATTGAATCGAAGCACATGAAGTAGTCATTTTCAGATCTTGTATGGAATGCATCCCCGAGGAGTGCATGATTTGCAGGATTTGGGACAGTCGGAGAAAAGAAGTGTTGATGGGGAAGACTTTGTAAGAGCAATTAACGACCTACATGAGCAGGTGAAGATGAAATTACAGGATGGCAATCAGAGGTACAAATAGAAAGTAGATCTGAAACAACGTGAGGTACAATGTAATGTAGGGGATTAGGTTCTAGCCATCTGCGCAAGGAAAGATTTCCTATGGGCGAATACAATAAGCTGAAATTAAAAAAAAATGGACCTTGTTAAATTCTGTGTAAGTTTTTTGCAAATTCCTATGAACTACAATTGCCTCCACGTATAGGAATATCGCCCATTTTTAATGTGGCATATTTGTTCCCATACACTGCCAATCTCGAAGAGGACAGTTTGGCACAGCCAAAGCAGGACACCCAGGAAGATAGTAATTCGTGGATGAGACAAATGCCTACGGCTCAGCCACTTGAAATCGAAGGAATCCTCGACACACAAGTGGCCAGGCAGACTTGGAGGAAGGAGTACCTACAGTACATCGTCAAGTGGAAGAATCACGCTATTGAGGACAATTCGTGGCTTGATGCAGGACAGATACAACGTGCAGGGTATTCTATCAAGGAGCTCATGGAGCGGAGCCATGATTTTTCACCTACCCCGGGAGCCTGATGCAGGAGCCTCCAGCTCAAGGAGGACATGGATGGGAATTTGTCTCTTTCAAACAGTTTGAGTTGCATTAGTTTTCATTTTTTAGGAATGGCTATCTTAGGAAATGTTAATTTTTTTCTTACATATTTCTTTTTACTTTTCTTAGTTTTATTTAAAATTTGTTTTAATTTACAAAGCAAGAAAAGACAGTTATTCAGAAACTATTTTAATGTAATCACATTATGTAACTACTGGTAGTTTTTCTAACTGTCAAGTGTTCTCTACAAAACAAAAAGAGAAAAGAACTAATGTAATCTTTTGGCCATCATAGAATTGAACAAAGAGAAAGCACAAAAATATTTTTTCTGAAGACAAAATTTGAATCCATACATGCTACAGCCCTAGAATATTTCCTATAGAATACTGTTGAATTGTTTCTCTTTTCGATAAGCACAGTAAATACACATAGGTGAACAGTAAGCACCAAAAGCGAGGAGAGCTCCCGGACAAACAGCAGCGCAAACAGAGAAAATATACGAGGGAATGAGAAAGCCATTATCCATGGAGACAAGCTTCAGGTACAGACACAATTACATTTCCATTTCCCATTGCAAAATTTAAACAAATAAAATTACAGC
>APFE031627545.1:46390-67319 GCA_000404065.3 Pinus taeda | reverse complement strand
AGAATTTTAGAAACAAACAATTGATATATTTTTTTCCTTTTTAAATGCATCTTGTCCTCCTGCTATAACTTATTTTTCTTTTTTCCATAATTTGATAAAACTAGTTTCCCTTTGGTTTCGCACCACAATACATTTGGAAGTTAAGCTAAGGATTACATCATTTTTTTCCTTTCATATTTTTTAATAGCACCAAAAATAAAACGTAGATTTAATGTTTATGTGATATGACATTTCAATGAGTTGAGGTGCTAGTTTCAACATTTATCTGTCATTGATGTTGACAATGTTTCAATATTGCACTTAATCATATATTTATGAAAATGACATTAAATCGCAACATCTCTACAATGAGCTGAGAAAGTAGCCTGGTGTTCACCGAAATCCCTACAATGACATGAGGAGTACCCAAATTCAAAACTGTCACAACCCTTTTTCGATCTTCCACAGCATTTCAACATTCTTCTCATTAAAAGTACGTTAGCAAAGATCAAGATTTCTTTGTCACTGCTCTAAAATATAAGCATGTTCTTTGATTGAATTTTTTTAAATTAAACTAATTTTATTTTATTTACATAATGATTTTAAATAAAAATTTACTTTTCGTGCACTCTGGCCTCAAATTTCATATATTATAAATCGTTTTTCCATTTTTGATATTGTGATTACTTAACTTTATTGATTGAAGTATGCCTTATTCTGCTATCTGTTTCTCCCAACGTTTTCCTTTCACCAATCAATGCATTTGCTGGTAATTAATGGGCATTGATGGGGCTAGTGGGAATTCTACCAGGGCTCAGTATCAACTGCAAAGCTCTTAACATATCTCGGTTTAAATTTCCAGCCGTTCCTTTCCCAGATAACTCATGTTCAGAATACAGGTTGAAACTTCCACCTATTTTTTTTTTTCCAGATCACTCATGTTCCAAATACAGTTACGTAGACGGGGTACATCTTCATTCTTTCTCTGCTATTTGGCTTTATTCATTGAAGTATGCCTTGTTAGTTTGTCCATGGAGTCATTTAGTGATGAAAGATTCATTGAAGTATGCCTTGTTAATTTGTCCACGGAGTCATTTAGTGATGAAAGATTGGCTCAGTAGACCACACAATCCACACAGTGTTAAAAAATAATGTTTAATAAACTCATAACTAAAAATAATGAAATTTTATCTAAAACTATATTTGGCATTATTTTATCTAAAATTATAGCTATATAATTAGTGTGAGATTTTACAACAAGCTCAAATTTTAACGTGGTATATAGTTTTCAAAAAATAGTAAAAATTCTCAATAAAAATTACAATTGAAATATTTTAATATTTAGAAAATTTGAACTTCTATTTTGTTTAAATATTACATTTCGATTTAATAATAAGTTGAGATGGAAGATTGAAATGTCTAACCATGTATGTGATTTTATATATTAGGATCAATTCTTAATGCAAGAACCAATAGTAATCTTTGATGATAATTTATTCCAAGCCTCCATCTTTGACGTTGTTTCCCATGTCGTTTCATTATTGACAATGGAAAATGAGTAGCAATAACATGATGACTATATTGCATAACTACTTTATGTGGCTCATATTCTTCAAATATATATCCAGTCCTATCCTTTTCAACTTTCTTAAAGTGCTTTCCCTTGAGAATAATATATCCTCTCTCAAAGTCTTGGCCATCACTATTAACTTGGCTCTCCAGCAATTTTGCATTCAACCCCTTCCACATTGTTAGGAGGTGCTATAACAACAAATACATCACTTGTATCGAATTTAATACATATTTGAAACTTTAAAAACATGTTTAATTTAACTAATATTTAGTCAAAATATAAAATTCAAATAAAATAAAATTTGATAAATTAGTATTTAAAATTATAAAGGTATAATAATTTTCATACCTTCTTGCACTAGTCCAGAAATAACATCATAGTCTAAAGAGAATTGTGGGCTTTCATCTCTTTCTTTAATTGGAATGTCTACTTGAGTAGGACCAACATGATCTAAAGGTTCCAAGATATTTTGTTTCCATTCTTCAACAAATATTTGTTGTATATTTATACATGCTTCCTAGAATTCATTTCCTATGCAATATTCACAATAACAAGCATGCTTCCTGTTATAGACATATTTGGGCACTTCAACCCCAAACTTATATGTCGATAAACTAGGGCTCATTAACCCCTAAAAGAATTATTTCATACCCTAAAAGAACATGGTCATCTTATTACATCGTTCCCCAAAATTTCCACTTGAGAAACCATCCAAAAATGGCCTAAACTGGACCATACTGACTGCTACACTGGCCAGGTGTGATGCATACTGAGTGTTACACTGCTCAGGTGTGATGCATACTGATTAGGCCTTCTATAGGGTGCGATGAGCGAGGATGGATAGATGTCCGAGACAGTTTTCTAGGTGGTTGCTCCTAGAATCCTCTAGAAACTTCTCTTATGACACTTGCCTCTCTGAATTCGCCCAAGGATGAGTAAGAGATCCAAGAAATATCCAAGTGGAACCAATTGTAACAAGTGGAATGACACTAATAAAAACACCAGAGATGACTCACACCCTTGCACACATCTATAAATGGATCCCTCATCTAAGAGATCTGGAGGCTGGAATATTGTGAATTGCAAGGAAGTGTTGATGGTTTGAATATGAGGAAAGAGCATTGTATTGTTGGTGTGATCTTTCTATTTCATGAGGTGAAGAGGGATTGATGCTAGGAGGACGATGCTGGATCAGAAAACTAGGTTGTAATTCTCCCTTCTATTTAATAAAGTTCTTCAAGTTTTCTTCCATATGATTGTGCAATTGTGAATGTTATCATTTGTGAATGCTATTGTATGTTCATTATATATCTGATTCTGTAATGTTTATTTTGTAATAGATCAAGATGCTTTGACGGCTCTTTGTTACTGTCGCTTTGGTACAAAAAGTGTCGTAACTGTCATTTTGTGTCGAAAAGAAAATTGTCGTGGATTCTTCCTTCCCTGGATAGTTGATTGATCTTTTCGTTATGTATTTGGTTTGATTTGTTGATATTCGAAGTGTTGAAAGCATTTTTTATTCAAAATTGAAAGTGTCGTTTAGTATTCATTTCTCTATTGGATAAGAAATTGTCGAAAATGTCATTTTGAAAGAAATATTTCAAATCTTTGCTGCATTTAGTTTTCCTTTTTGGCATTTTTACATTAAGGAGGAAAAAAAACAAATACATGCATTTTTATTTGCATTTAGTTTGTGAGCGAAAACTAATTTAGGAAAATCCACTAGTGTTTGCTCTTTGCTCTTTGTCTGAAAGAAATGTAATCTTCTTTCCCTAGTAGCTAGGATTTTCATTGCTCAAAATAAACAAAGATTGTTTATCATTGTAGATTGCATTTTAGGAATTTCAAATCAACATCACGCGGTGAACCATTGAAAGGCAAACTTTAAACAAGATCAACTCTAAAATAAATTTCAATGAACCTAACAACACTTTGGAACTTAACAACACATCTAGAGGTCTACGCTAGAGATGTGTTCCGGTGTCGTAAAAACTAGTAACTATCATTTTCATCAAAGGTTGGGTGATTCCTCTCCCTTGATACGACAAGTGCTAGCACGGACTTGTGCTCCCCGTATCGTCGTGTATATATTGGGAGACCACAATAGGCTTATATCCTTTATCCATAGGAAGTCAAGTCTACTGCCTTATTGATTGCAATGCAATGAACACAACATTCGGGAAGATTGACTACCATACATATGTCCTTGGTAATTTCTCTTTAATTTATCACCAAGGTGTATATTGCAATTTTGCGATTGGTTTGGTAATCCCTTTGTCTAGATTTTCTAGAGTAGTCGCTTTCATTCCTTTTCGACTCTTTAAAAGAAAAGGTCCATCTGAGCACTTGTCACTTCAGGCTCATTAGAAATCGAAGGAGACTAGAGTCATCTTTAGCTTTTTATCGACTCTTAAAATTTGAAAAAGAAAATTTATGTCAAAGCGTCATTAAAATTAATTGAATTTGGAATAACACCATTTTCCACTTAATTTTGAGTTGGTCAAGTAATCTGCAATCGTGGAAGAAAGTCAATCAAAACCCCTTCGTTTGCGAAGACTAGCGAGTCAACCATCTTTGACTCCAGAAGCGAAGCCAATTCGAGCAAAATGGTCTCGTTTAACTGAGTCTAATTCATCTAGTTTATTTGGAACTTTTGTTTCAACATCATCAGAGACTATAGTTACTCTGATCATTTATGGTACATCTGCCTTTAGAGAAGAAGTTCCGCAGTTACAAGAGGACATTAGAACTGATCCTAGTGTAACGCTAGACACTTCTATACCTGAAACAACTCCATCTAGAGTTGATCCAGAACCCTTCAAAGTTTAAACCGAGACTACATTTGAACCAGTAGTTGTTCGAGAACCTCCCTTTGAGACTGAAGTTCACTCACCTTAACATCTGGAAGTTGAGTTTCAGAATTCAGAAGGTGTCACCCCTATAGTATCTATCACTGCAGAAGTTATACCTTCTTCGGCCCCAGAAATCGTTTACGGACCTACCGATCTACCTCTTCCACCTGGTCTGATTGCTATAGAAGAGATAGTAGAGGATCCTCCATCTAGTACCCCATTACATTTTGCAACTGGGATTCATTTTTGTCCTTCTGCTCCTGAGTTTGGTTCTTTTAATTATCCTTCATCGCAATTTCTTATGGAATCACTAGGAAATCTTTTGGATAGACTAAACATGTCTGAGCAACCATCAACATCTAGGACTGTGTCATCTGATGCAGCCACGGTAGAACTTCTTGGCTTCCATTCCTACAATGTTTGATGGTATACCATCTGTTCCAGTTAGTTATCAATCACTAGTTGGAGTCCACTCAGAGGCTACATCGACAACGTGGTCTGTTCCTATTTATTCATCCAGAGTCCCATATGGTATTTCTTATGTTGAAACTCAGCAATTTGATCCTGCATGCCAGTATCAATTTGGGCAGACCAGTCTTCAAAGACCGGCATATCCTTTAAACACTGGACTGCCACCATATGGAGGGCAGTATGCCTTTCCATTGTTCCCTCCTGGGGAAGAACCATATGAGAGTCTACAAAAAAATTCAAGTCAAACTGGAATTACATCCAGTGATTGGGTACCAATACTGCCACAACAACCAAGGGTTGTATATTCAATGTGACCAATCCAACCTGTGTCGAATATTCCCACTACACCTACTATTGTGATTGTGTCGCAAGTACAAGCACTGCCTATTATGTCTCAACCTTAAGTCTCTCAGGTTGCAATACAATAGCCTCTTGTCTCTACAGCTCAATCACAACCTTAGGTTAGTGCTTCCTTATCTGGAATGACTCAGGCTCAAACAGGTATTATCACTTCGCATCTTGGTCAATCTTCCAATATTGGGAAATAGTAAATGGTCCAACGACTATGGCTGGTACAATACCAACAACCACAATTCCAACAAAACCAACCTCAGTTTGGGCTTGGTTTACAAGCCCAAACTGGATTTGGTCAATATTAAGCGTACGAAGGACTTGAGAAACAAGGCTTTGTAGGTAATGGACAACCGCATTTTCAAAATGGTTATCAACAACCACACTATACTGGTTATGTCCAACAACCTTATCAAAGTTACCAACATCAAATACATTATGCTGGTATGCAAAGACCTATTGCTCAAGCGATTCCATCTTATCCCGGGTATGCTTCACCTAACCTAAATCAACAGTTTCTTCTTGTAGAAACTCTGGAATTACCAGATTTGAACCGGCTGACGAATGATCAAATTGCATATGCCCCATGGGGGCCAGCGATTCCTCATAAACTTCCCTCCAATATTCATAAATTAAATTGAAATCCAGGTGAATATCCATTGAATCACGTAATGAATTTTCATTTGTGGTGCTCATCTAACACCCTGAATGATGATTTGATTAGGCTTCACCTTTTTCAGAGAACGCTCACTGGTCTGGTAGTGAAATGGTATATTGAATTGCCTAGAGCTTCTTTTGATAACTTCAACACCCTTTCCACTACTTTTCTAACCCACTTTCAGTTACCCATTAGGTACAAAACGGGAATAGAACTCCTTACCAACTTTCAACAAACCACGGCCACTCACATATCTGATCATATTCATGAGTGGCGACGTTGTCATCGAATGGAAAAGACGTATGTTCCTGATCATATTTTAGCTGAGTGATTTATTAAGTCCTTATTGCCATCTATCACTGAGGATGTGGCGAAAGGAGGAGTTGTCACTGAAGAGCAAGTCATTGCTCGTGCCCAATATTTAGACTTGATCTATACTCAGTCTGGCACACTCTACGACAAAATTCCTGACGCTCCAAGACCATAATTTTCCATTCCACCCCCTCCTAAATTGAATAGGGACTCTCATGCCGGTGACGGTGTAATCGGTGCCTCAAGCACACAAACCACAAGTGCTCCATTTGGCAAAGCTCTTGCTATTTTTAGTTAGAATTCAAATGGAAAACCTCTTGCGTCAGAGATTAATGTCATGTCATTTGACAAAGTCAAAAATCCAAAGCAACCAAGGGGCAAGAAAAAAGGAAAAAATAATAAGAAGAAACAGAAGAATTCAACTCCTGAAAAATCTTCTGAGAACCCTGCTGGGCCAAAGAAACCTCCTCGTTTTCCATGTTACATATGTAACAACGAGCATTATACGAGAGTTTGTCCACATCGAGCTGAGGTTGCGAAATTTTTAAAGACTTCAAGTACCTCAGTGGTGTTGAATGATCCATTTCCGAACCCAGAAACTAATCTGGTTGCTATCGATCATGCTTCCACATCCCAAGTGCTTATGCTATCCATCTCAAAAAAGAAAAATTATGCTTTGATATCAACAAGGAATAAAGATTATGGGAATCCATCATTGTCAAACAACCAAGCTACAGATCAACCTAGTGTTTCGACAACGACTTCGCCAGAAGTTTTTCCACCCATTATTCCTGAATTAATTATAACGCTACCAAAGGGAGTCATATAGAAATCAACATTTAATCCTCATGCTCGAGATACTCATAATTATAATATAGTGGAGGATCTGGCTAAATTTCCATCCACTATGTCGACACTTGAGGTATTACAAAATTGTCCCTCCCAAAAGCAGGCTTTGTTATCAGCGATAGGTGGGATTGGTCCAGCGGATTCCAATCTTGTGGTCTTTAATCATAAAGGATATACACCTCAGTTACCAGCCCAACTCACTTTCCTTATACAGGTAAAATCCCTCAATAAAAATGTTCATCGAACAATCATTGATGTGGGGGCATCTACCTGTATTATGTCAATGAGTTGCTGGAAAACTCTGGGTTCACCACCCTTGTCACAATCGTTAATGACATTAAAAACATTAGATGGAATAACATACACTCCGTATGGGATTTTCAGTAACTTGCAAGTTGAACTCGGGGGCAAGACAGTAGAAATTGAAGTCGAGGTAATTGATGGAAACCTTGACTAAAAATATCTTGCTGGGAAGGCCCTCGATTTATGCTATGGCTGCCATTGTGTCTACATATTTTAGAAAGATTGCATTTCCCTTCTAAGGTGGAATTATAATCGTTGACCAACTAACCTTTTTTCCAAACAGTTCACAAGATACTGGAAGCATTCCATTGATCCATGGAAGTTCACAATCGCTTCAAAGTGTCTGATTAGGTCTCCTAAAAGATCCTTCATTAATGGGAACATTTTCCCTCCCGCCCCCATCTGGTTTCGCGAAAGTGGCGACAATGGAAACCTGTCATATGATCTCTTCTACATCATTTGAGTTTAAGAAAAGCTCTGAATATTTTGATAGTGAGGATCATCGTGAGGTGTTGCCACCAAGCCCCATAGAATAATTGTAGCAATCAATTTTCTAGGCTTGGGCGGAAAACCTGAATCAACACTCAACGAGTGTTTGGATAGATAGGTCTTTAGAGTATGGTACCTCTTCCAATCCTTGGTCTCGTATACATTCTACAGATGAAGGAATCATCCAATCAATGATGATAGGAGAGACGCCATGGGAAGATTACCACCATCATTCCCACCTTCAAGATAACAATGAAGATTATTCAAATGACCTCAATCATCCTTCAGTTTTTGATTTTTTATTAAATACTGTAAATACAATAGATTCCGAGTGAAATCTGTCCAACATTGAAGAAACTATCGCCATTAATATTTTGACCAAACCTAATGTTGTAGAGAATATTCACGTTGACAAATATTGTTCTCCATTAGAACTAGAAATTTACTGTGCTCTATTTTGTGAATTCAGAGATGTCTTTGCATAGTCATATGAAGAAATGCCAGGCATCGACTTGAGAATTGTTGAACATGAAATCAAGATGTATCCTGATGTCAAACCAGTACGACAACGGCTTCAACCTGTTCATCCAAAGAAACTCGTTCCCATTAAAGCATAAGTTGAAAAAATTTTGCATGTTGGCTTCATTTACCTTGTTCCTCTCACTGATTGGGTATCGAATATTGTTCTTTTGATGAAAAAATAAGGAACGATTAGAGTGTGCGTCAATTATAGGTATGTAAATCAAGCATGTCCAAAGGAAAACTATCCTACACCCTTTATCGACCAGATTATTGATGAATGTGCCGAGTGCGAAATATTTTCATTCATGGATGGATTTTCTGGATACAATCAAATCAATATACGCCCACAGGACCAGTCAAAAACTGCATTTATATGTCTATGGGGCACATTCGCATATCGTAAATTACCATTCGTCTGAAGAATCCAGGGGAAACTTTTCAGAGGGCAATGAATTATACCTTCTATGACATCTAACACATCGTTCAATCGTATCTCGACGATCTACCAACTCATTTGCGAAAGTAGACTAATCATCCGCAACATTTGAGAGCCATATTTCTACGTTGCCGACAATACAAGATACGACTCAATTCAGACAAGTGTGTGTTTTGTGTTGGTTCTGGTCGATTACTTGGTTTTGTAGTTTCTAAGGACAGAATTCGACTCGACCCATTTAAGGTTCAGACAATCCTTGACATGCCTCCACCTTCAAATTTTCTTCAGATTAAACGACTCCAAGGGAAAGCTAACTTTATGAGGACGTTCATTCCACATTATGCTGAACTTGCTAAAGGTTATACACGTATTTTGAAAAAAGGATTACCATTACACTAGGATCAGGTTGCGTAAGCTTCCTTTGATGCTTTAAAAGATTCCCTGATAAAAGCATCATTAATGTACGCTCTTGACTATCAAAAATACTTTAACCTGTATCTCGCCGCTGCAGATACAACCATCGCCATGGTTTTACTGCAAGAAGATAATGGAATTGAACATCCTATATATTATTTAAGTCACAATCTTAATGATACAGAAAGAAAGTACTCTTATGTTGAAAAGTTGGCTTTAGCATCCGTTCAAGCAATACAGAGATTCCGACACTATGTTCTCTTTCACAAAACTACCATTGTGTTAGATTGCAACCCTATGACCTACATTCTGTCGCATCAATTACTAGGGGGCAAATATTCCAAATGGATAGCAATTTTGTAGGAGTTTGATCTGGAATTCACCAAATCCAAATCAAAGAAGTCTCTCATCTTTGCAGAGTTACTTTGTGACCTTCCTTTGTCATCTAACAATTTAACATCCAAAGCATCAATCGTGGATGAGACTCTGTTTCTGATATCGTCAAGCAATCCGTGGTATGGGGATATACTAGTCTATCTCCAAACCCAAACTTTTAGGCCTAACACCTCTCGTTCTGAAAAATGGCGTACTCGACACCCAGCCAAGGATTATCTGATCGTTGGTGATACACTTTACCGTCATGGTGTTGATATAGTTCTACGAAGGTGCCTCACGCATGAGGAGGCTGAAAAAGTTTTGAATGATTGTCATTCTAGTGCTTGTGGGGGGCATCTATCTAGTTACGCTACTGCACAAAAGATCTTATGAGTTGGTTACTTATGGCCGACCATATTCAAAGATTGCCTAGCTGCAGTCAGAAGTTGCCATGCTTGTCATATTTTTGATCGCAAAACCAGATTACCACCTACACCACTGCATCTAGTAGTTGCTGTTGGGCCATTCCCCAAATGGGGCATTGATTTCATGACATGTAACCCCACCTCAGCCAGGGGGCATGGGTATATTATAGTCGTTGTCGACTATTTTACAAAATGGGCCAAGGTGATGCCTACATTAAACAACAATGATGAAACGACTGCTATTTTCTTTTTCAATTATGTAGTTTCTACATTTGGTGTACCACAGGCTATAGTCATAGATCATGGGTCGCATTTTCACAATCACATGATGATTGAATTCATTGCCAAATTAGGATTGTCCCATGATAGTTCTACTCCATATTATCCGCAGGCTAACGAACAGGTTGAGGCAATCAATAAAGTCCTTAAGCACATGCTGCAGAGAATGATTGGAGTCCACAAACGGAATTGAGATTTAATCCTGTACTCAGCTCTGTGGGCATATAGGACATTGGTGAGAAATGTGACCGGATTTACACCCTTTTAGTTGGTGTACGGTCTGGAAGTTGTCTTGCCAATTCAGTGTGAAATCTCGTCCCTCAAGCTTGCGATTAATCTGCTTCTCGAAACTTCCGAAGAAGAGGCTTGTTTCTTAGAACTAATTCATTTGGATGAAACCTGTCGTGATGTCACGTTGGCTAACGAAGCACATAAGAAATGCGTCAAGGCGCAATATGAGAAAAATGTCAAGCCTCGTGTCTTCTCAGAAGGTGACCTGGTCTTGCTTTATGATTAGGACTCTGACAAATTAAGAGTAGGTAAATTCGAACCATTATGGATGGGCCCCTACATCATTAAAAAAGTATTGACAAAAGGAGCCTACGAGCTGGTTGATTATGATGGGATTCCACTATTGCAGCTGTGAAATGGGTTGTATCTTAAACGTTACTATGCTTGACTAAGTGTAGTAAACTCATTGTACATATTATTTTATTTCATTTTTGAGTGTTCTCTTTTAGAGTTGTCATTTTGGTTAGGTAATCCACTTCGATTTTGTTGCAGATGTCAGACTGTTTGGAACCATTTGTTGGGTATGCCGATGAGGCTAGTCGTAGTACGTAGAACCTATCTTCTGCAGCTTGGGCCATTTTCACTCCAAGCAGCGAGTTAGTGAGTTTCATGGGGATAGGTATTGGTCGATAGACGAACAACGTTGTTGAGCATAGTGCATTGATTGAACTTCTCTCTGATGCCATTTCCCATGGCATACATCGATTGGTTGTCAGGCTAGATTCATAACTCCTCATTCTACATCTTACTAACATTTATTCCATTCAGAACCCAACTATTTATCGCATGTTCCTAAGAGTTAGGATTTTGGAAAGACATTTTGATTCCGTTCAATATCAACTCATTTCCAGAAGCTTAAACACATTAACTGATTCATTAGCAAACTATGTGCTAAATAGACATTTTCAGCATTTGTAAAGAAAGCATTTCAAATCAACATTTGCGTCAGGATTGCATAACTTAACCAAAATAAATCAAAATAGATAGTTGTTTATAGTTTTTACAAACTGTTTTGTGTCCAAGGCAAAATCAGTCATCTGACCAAGAAACTCAAAATGAATGTAGAAAAACATCCTAGACTAGTGATGCTAGTGATAACATGCCACCACCTGTGCTATCATGCACAAGAGCCTAGTCTAGCAACTAATTACGCTAGTAGTATGGTGTTGTAACCTCAAAGGTAACTCATTGGTCCTGACATCCTGAATGCTGAAAGTGAGGCCCTCGATCTGATCCTACAACACTGCCAGGGTCTCCGATATGTCCAGATCCCGAAGGACGACCCTCCCTACATCCTCATCTGCCACCCGTGGGCATGCCACTGGTCGCACTAGTCCAATATCTACACACACATATAAGTTTGATTAGTCTTGGTAAAATCAAAAACACAAAAACATTATAAAACTGAAAAACAAGATGTGGTCGCATCATTTTACCTATAGCACTCCACTACTCACCAGCTGGTAATGCCAAGTCCGGGTCACCTCGAAAATCCATCCCGACGTATGGATACTTCGCAAATACCATATCCTGGCAATTGAACCACTCCAAAAAGGCATCAGAGAAGGAAATATGTGATTGGCCGGCATGTCTGGCCATAAGATCAACCCATCTCTGCATCCGTTGTTCCCTCGATGCTGGCAATCCCAGTGAAATGTTGTGAGGCTGAATTAGTGGAATCCTCTCCAAAGAAAAAGCATTCAATATGGATCCGTAGCCAAATTATTGGTTCTTCCATTATTTACTTTGAAGAGTTGTTCTTTTATGACAGGAAGTATCGACTCACACCAATTGAACACCTTCGGTTCCAGGCATTCCAGGGCATACTACATGTTAGATCTATTCGCCAAGTGTAAGGCTGAGCTGCCAGCCAGTCTAGTAAAGGTAAATAAAATGGCCCTCAAGGGCCAATCAGTGACATCCCAAATATTGATCTTACCATCTCTACTGGGCTGAGATCCATCCCTGCAGAACTGACGAATGTAATCTTTCACGAATTCACCCCCAAGAGTGAATCCTGATAGTGAAAGAGGGGCACCACGCCTCGACAATCCCGTCAGAATGTAAATGTCCTCGACTGTTAATGGAATAGATTTACCTATGATTTGAAATACCTGGTCAATTTGATCCCAAGCATTGAGAAAATACTGCAACAAACTGATTTGTTACCTCATGCTGGATATGCGGAAGAACTTCAGCAAACCATAGTTTCTTAATGCAGCCACTGTGCCCTGGTCATTTAAAGCAATCATATCCTCCTCTTCATGTTCTCGTTCACGCCATGTGACAACCATCTTGATCCAACAAAATTCTAAAAGGCAGACAAAAGATGAATTAGGATCCAAATTTGAGTAAAAAAAATCAAAAATTCGATTAAAAAACATTGTGTAAAGTTGCCTTTCTGCACTCATTGCACCTTGCCTTTGAGCAAGGTGAGATGCATACTGACTAGCCTGTTGGAAACTCAGTATGCATCACACTTCTTGATGCAGGATAGGTTCGATGATTGGGTAACGAAATCTTCAAACCCCAAGGGCCCATAAATGTGGAAAAACTTTCTCAGAATCAAGAAAAGATGGAATGAAAATGAAGAGATCAGGGTTAGCTCCTACTTGGTCCTGGTGGTGCGGAAAATGATCCACAAGATCTCATGAAATCAACTGGTGAAATTTGAGGGGGAAAACCACTCCAGAGCTTCAAAATCCCAAATTTGAAATGAAATGATGAAACTAAAAGGTAAAACTACTTTTTATGGTTACTATTCATGTACTTTAAGCAAAATGTTAGTTTTAGTTCATTTTTCGTCTGTATATATGTATTTCTAAACAATTTGACGGAGTTTTTGAGCACGTTAAACGACTGACGAAATAATCGAATGTGCTAAACAGTGAATTGAACATCTTCAACCACTGAATCAAGCATAGTTTTTCGTTTCGAGCTTGTGTAAAAATGAAACTAAATCTGAGCATAGTTCCCCCATGGTTCAAGCTCGTTAAAAAATGAACCCACCTTCGAGTAATTAACCTTTATGATTACCATTCTATTAGGATTTTGAGCCTTGGTTGTGTACCTATCATCACCTCCATTCTTTTGGCCAATGATATGCTTCCACTTGGTTGTTTACCCTTTTTGAGGAACAGTTGCAATGAGTGGTCTTGTTAGCCAACCTCTTCACAGAAATCACCATGTTTTGAGAAGTTCTAAGATTACCCGGAACCAGTTGCTACCCTAGACACCACTCGTTCCTCAAAATCGAGTCTCCTTTAAACCCTTTTCAGGCTCATTAAATATGAAAAGATTGTTGAGAAATTGGCCTTTCTAGCTCATTAAAGTTCTTGGAAATGTCATTGCTCCTATATATTTTAATATTTTTCGAACCTGAAGGATTATCTCACGAAAAAGTTTGAGCGCTTGTCTTTTTCAGCTCGTTAAAGTGATCGGAAAAGTCATCCCTTTCATATTATTTTATCCTTTTTCGGACCTAAGGGATTATTTTACGAACAAGAACCTCTGGAGTTTCCTTTTCGTCCCTTTTCAAACTCTCTAAACATGAAAAGGACCGAGTTATCCTTGTCGTTAAACTCGTTAAAACAATAGCAAAAAACTTGTCCATTCTAGACAAGAATGAGTTTCACTATCGCTAGACTTGTTAAAACATAGCGACAGGTTTGCCCGAGGGGAAAATTATAGAACACGCATAAGTTATCCTCCTCAAGCTTGAAAAAAATAAAGAAGTACTGGTCAACAATGACTGGGGAAAAAGGGAAAAAACTTGAAGAAATTTATGGTAGCAAGTCGCTCTTGAACATGACACTTTCACTCCATCACCATTATTGAGTCGGGTTGGGTTATTCCGTTTATCGGTCATCTCACCATTGGTCTTTCACACCATCCATATTTTTGGGGTTAACGCTACCAATCCATCTCAGTATCGTCAACATGTTCAAGAGAAGTCAATCAGTTGAGAAACCACAATCCAGTTAAATGCCTCATCCACTACAATACCTTCAACCTTCATTTTTCATGACCGCCATTCCTGTACCTTGTGTCGTCAGATCGTTTTCACCTCCAAAAATCATTTGCTTCGTTTCATGTCATAGATGTGGGATACATCAAGGCCCTCCTACAAAAAGTCACTTCTTGTCGACATCGGCTCATTATCTAAGAAGTTGACTTAGAAACACCCCTTTCAGTGTTTTGAAGCTTGCATGCCTCAATGGCAAGTTTCTCACTTCCAGGGACAGGTTGACATCAATGGCCTTCGACCTAAAGATTTTGCGTTGTGTTCGACATTGGATCATATATTCACACCACGTGAATTGTACTGTAGTACCTTGAGGGTCATTATCATTATCAGTGATTCCTCTCGCGTCTGTTAACAGCTCACATTATTGGCAATAATCAAGCGATGTCTTTCCATGTTCGACTTTAGAACATCTCTTCACATGGATTGACTTATACATTGGGCAAAGATTGAATGAGTTTGAAGACCCCGGATCTAGTTTCATCCATCCGGGTTATGATATATTCAGGGATATAAAAACATCAAATGTACAAAGACGCTGCACCAATGGTCATCCGAACCAGGGATGATGACTCTACATCTGAAGAATCACCAGTCTACATCTACAGACGACTATCTGATCTATGTACCTGAAATGAATTTATAAAGTTGAGCATGGGAATGCCCGCCTCAGCTAGATCATGAAAAATTATATTATTATGATGTATTGTATTGTAACTTATGTAGGTCACCTTCCAATTCGAAACCTCGGATCCTCATGATAATGCATTTCACCCGACATCAAGATTTACGACTTCATGCTTTAGGGGGAAACTGTTATAGACATATTTGTGCACTTTAACCCCAAAATTATATGTCGATAAACTAGGGCTCATCAACCCCTAAAAGATTTGTTTCATACCCTAAAAGAAAATGGTCATCTGATTATATCATTCCCCAAAAGTTCCACCTGAGAAACCATCCAGAAATGCCCTAAACTAGACCATACTGACTGCTACACTGCTACACTGACTAGGTGCAATGCATACTGAGTGTTGCACTGCTTAGGTGTGATGCATATTGATTAAGCCTTCTATAGGGTGCGATGAGTAAGGATGGACAAATGTCTGAGACAGTTTGCTAGGTGGTTGCTCCTGGAATCTTCTAGAAACTTCTCCTATGACACTTGCCTCTCTGAATTAACCTAGGGATGAGTAAGAGATCCAAGAAATCTCCAAGTGGAACTAATTGTAACAAGTGGAATGACATTAATCAAAACACCAGAGATGACTCACACCCTTGCATACATCTATAAGTGGATCCCTCATCTAAGAGATCTGGAGGCTGGAATATTATGAATTGCAAGGAAGTGTTGATGGTTTGATTTTGAGGAAAGTGCATTGTATTATTGGTGTGATCTTGCAATTTCAAGATGTGAAGAGGGATTGATGCTGGATTAGACAACTGGGTTGTAATTATCCCTTCTATTTAATAAAGTTCTTCAAGTTTTCTTCCATATGATTGTGCAATTATGAATGTTATTATTTGTGAATGATATCATATGTTCATTATATATCTGATTCTGTAATGTTTATGTTGTAATAGATCAAGATGCTTTGACGGTTCTTTGTTACTGTGTTTCTACATGTACTCTCCAACCAGGATAAGTATGGGGAAGAGTTGCAAGCTCTCTCAAGGGGG
This sequence comes from Pinus taeda, assembly GCA_000404065.3. NCBI lineage: Eukaryota > Viridiplantae > Streptophyta > Pinopsida > Pinales > Pinaceae > Pinus > Pinus taeda. The sequence goes on along the minus strand of APFE031627545.1, from coordinate 51,036 downwards.
AGAGAGATCAAGCAAGGGATTAAGCAGAAGTTCCAGGTTGGTTCCATTATCTTTCTCTTATCCATTACACATAGAAGAAATCATTTAATTGCTTTAAACAGTTGTTTCTAGGGTAGCTGCCAAACCTAGAGGGCTAGTCATTCGACAAGACACTAGTTTTCCCAGAAACACTTCCTACCATGAAAAACCCAATCAATGTGGTCTATGCTTCTAACAAAGTGAAAATACCTTGTACATGGTAGAGTTTTACATGTATAAGCATGTTCACGATCAACATCTGCTATATGCCAAAAGAATCTACATATAAGCTTATCAATTTTACCGTCACTTCCATGACACAAATTTTGAGAACACCAATCAACAACACTTTTTGCATCTTCCATTATATTAGCATCAAACTATATTTGGTATCTCCTAATACCTCGTTTAATGCAAGCTCCAACTTGATCATGCTCTCCTTTTCCATGACCAATTTCAAAGAAGCTCCATGTATGTCTAATTTTGATGTTATGATGAAGATGACACAACCAATAAAATGAATTTGTTGATTTGAATTGCCCCGCACAACCATCTGACGAAACCCAATGTTCTCTAACAATGACAACTCTATCTTTTATAAGATAATCAAACATTTTTTTAAAAGAATGATGCACAAAAGGAGTACCATGCTCTGAATCATCACTAACATAAAAGTGAACCTCTTTGATCACTATTCTTTTTTCTGGTGTACTTTGTCTTCCATCAATATGCTCCTATTCATGCCTATAAGATACATGGACCAAAATTGTAACTTGTTCTGAATGGTAATATTAACTTTATATTTCTTTTTTGGTGAAAAGGTATAGTTTTATGCAAAGTCAACAACAGATAATACAACACCAAATGTAAAAGTATCTCAGCTAGTTCGAAATTGCATGTCTTGTCATCGTGTTGTATGACTATATTGGACATACTAATAAATCTGTATAGTCTTAAATGTATCAATAAATTCTTTGATGGTAACTTCATCTTCAACCAAATTATTTTTTCTCGATTCACCTCCATGAGATAGAGAAAATGTGACATACTTGAAATTTTTTCTTTTAATCATATCATTTGAATAATCATGTGCAATACCTTTACATCTTTTTAAATTAAGACAATTATCACATTTATTTTTAACACACTTTATATTGTAAAAGTGCTCACCTTCTCTCTTTTCACAAAGTAAAGTCTTGATGAATTCAGTGTCATGCAATGGAAGTGCTCCATTTGAAGGTTGGAATTGTAATCTATAGTTACGAAATACTTCATAATAATAATTGAATTCCATATGGTACCTACTACAACATGTGTCACTGACTTTAATGGGTCACATATACCAAGGTTTCATTGCCTCAAAAGTTCATTGCCCAATTGTAATATTAGGACATGCATCTTGAAACTTGTGGAATTTCTCTGTTTGTGAAATGTCTAGAAATTTTTTTTGATGCTCCTCCCTAAGACCACGTGAGATTCTATGTATCAATGCATCTCTTCCATTAGAAGAAACTCTATATTTTTCATTCAAAAATTCAATTATTATGCTACACCATTCATTCGAAAGCTTGTCATTTTTAGGAGCCCTGCACATTATTACCCAATTCTAGTGAGGATTCATGATTTACAACTGTTCTCTTGTAGCATTCTTTCTTGTCAATGTTCTTCTACTAATATTAATTGTGTTTGAAGTTTCTGTGGCGAACCTTTCATTTGATGTCTTTTTACTTATAATTGCATTCATAATATCTCTTTGAGTAGCTCTACCAATTAATTCATATGATGACTTAATATTATTAATCGTTGTATCTTAATCTTTATTTTTATCATCTTGATTAATTCAAAGCAAACACAATATAGGTTTTAGCTCCTTTTGCCAACCGTAATAAGCATGCCAGTAGTTGGGCTTGAGAAATTAAAGGTTTATGCAAAAAATATTCCTCATACATCTTACTTGTATGGTATCAGATGGTGCGATCATACATCTTCTCTCTTGCACCAATCTGACTCTGAATAGATGAGGGAATACTTGTTGGTATGTGTTTTGGTAAACTTGATCTGCTACTTGATGCTCCTTTCTGACCCAAAATATCACATCTTTTATCTTGCATTTGTGTATCCTGGTTTTGGAATTGTTGATTTTGACTCGATGAACTAATATGTTCACTGAAGAAATTATTTAAACCTTGATTGGATGTTCCCTCTCCTCCCAAAACATCCAAGTTTTGGACATCATCTTGCATATGAGTATTGCAATGGGAATGCAAAATTTGACTTAATATGTTGGATATTTGATGTTGAGCTCCTTCTACAGTAGAAATAATGATGTTTTTTTGGTTTTCTTGAGATGCTTCTTGTTGGTTATTATACCCTATTCTTCTTTTTTCATTCCTTTCTTCCTCAACAAAACAAGGACATTTGTGAGGTGCTTTCTTCTTTCTCCTAGAATGGCTTCCAATATTTGCACAATATTTCATATATATTATGAATTAACATTATACAAAACAAACACTTAAAATTATATAAAATATTGAATATATATAAAAATAAATTAAAAAACATCTTATTAAATGAAGCTAACAGTTAATGAAACCAAAAATGTTGCAAAATTACAATGTTCATACAACAACAAGGTGTATGATTTGCAAGAAATTCTCCCCCGAAGATGTAATGTTTTAGTACATCCAATTCAAAAAGATGCAAAAATATCCAAATGTTGTGAATGACCTCATTTTAATTAATGCAGTTCTTACAAACAAAAATAGAAAAAATAAATATTTCCCCAATCTTGTATTGAGTTAAGGAAAATTTTTGAGACACTTCTAGTCACACATGTTTATTTATAAAAATAAGTAATTACATGTTATATTGGAAACACCCTCTTTACCATACTTCGTAAGTTTTTTTTCATCATTTATGACATATTTGATTTGATAAAAAGACAAAAGAAACTTTTCTATGCTTTCCAAAATTTGCTCTCACAAAATTAACAATTGCAAAAAATATTTTTTGTATTTGTCATAATTTGTTCACAAATCTAATTGTTATCAAAAACATTTTCTATACTTACCAAATTTTTCTATTCACAAAATTAACAACTACCAAAAATATTTGATATACTTATCACAATTTACTCTCACGATATTAACAATTACCATTCTTATTACTAAAATCATGTTTCTTTTTTTATATTTAGATAATGTTTTATTTTTGGCTGACAAAATATTAGATTTCACATTTAAAAATATCAATAATTATTATTCTATTAACCACTTCCACTTTTTATTATAAATACTCTTTTTACTTGTAAAAAGTTTCCCTTTCTTTAACTTTAAATTTATTTCCTTTGTTTACGAGTAATAGTTTTTATAGAAATTTATGATGAATTTTTATCCACTTGTTTTAAATTTATTCAATTTTTTATTGTGTTTGATTTACATGACAATCTTAATTCATATATTTTTAATATTAATTTTTTTTATAAAATAAAATAATTTTATTTAAATAATTTATCTTTAAATTTTTAAATATTACAACACCATATTTTTTAAGAAAATTAAGATATATTACAAATAAAATATTTTTTTATTATTTTTTTATAAATATCACAAAGAAATTAAACATATTTTTCTATAAAATAAATTTATCTTTTTTATTTAATAAGATATAATTTTAATTTCTAAAAACAACATGATTTAAAAATTTTCATTCAAAATTTTCTTATAAAATTATGCAGTAATGATTTATTAGGAAAGAAATAATATTAGAGAAAGATTATTATTTCAAAAATTTCTAATCGATAATCCTTGCCAAAAAAATGGTCTAAATATAAATAAATTACATTGTGTTCAAACAATGAATATAGTTTAAATTTTCATAAATATAATTACACTGAATTAAAATTTTAAATAGTAGACTATGGTTTATAGTAATATATATAACTCCTTCGATGTGCGATATGTTCTTTGTAATATGTTTGACCGAACTCTTATCCATTTTACGTCATTGGTTATGTAAATTTTTGGATCGAACATGGTTTTGTAAGCATTTGTCTATAATAAGATTTGGAAGCTTTTCCGGTGGGTTTTTCTTGGTCAAAATCCAGCAGCAATTTATTGGAATCACAAGTTTGATAGCTAGTTTCTGCACAATCAAAGTCTCCCAGGGATTTTTCAGGATGCTGAATCCAAATATGCAGTTAAAAAAACCATTTTAACTGCAACAAATCAAGATTTACCTCAATTTCTACCCGCCGGATTCAGTCACCGGAATCTCCAAAAAATCGCATTATAGACAACTCCGTTTTGTAATTCTTTGGAGCGAACATTCTATATGAAACATGTTAATCTCTTTGGTCGAACGCACTTTTGAACGAATGCATCAAATTTGACCAATGGTATTTGCATTAAAATTACTAATTTTGAACTTAGGTTTTACGAACCTAGATTTTAGGTTTGGTACTGTATTTCTCTCCATAAATAAAACCAATTTTAATGAAGATTTTCATTTTTATGGCCTTAAAAAATATATCAATTGTTTATATATTTTGTTAAAAATTTTCAAACAATATAATTATTAATACGTTGAGATTATAATACTTTGATTGTGAATATATAATTTTTTATTTT
>APFE031627545.1:21247-32140 GCA_000404065.3 Pinus taeda | reverse complement strand
ATGTAAGGGCACAATAATAACAATAGTGGGCTTCTATGGGGCACAATATTAACAATATGGGCACTACATGGGTACATCAATATAATAAGGGGTATAACTCAATAGTAATGGGGTAATCACTAGTATTATAGGGACCCAACAATTTCTGCATTAGGTAGTGAGTTGTCACGGAAGTTTAAGATTTTCGAACGGTGTAGGAATCCTACTTGCACTCGACCATGCTAAAGAAATCATTAATATGCTGATTACCAAATACTTTAGGAAAGAAGATATTAGTTGTAAGGAATATTAAAGGTATAAAATCTATAAAAATAATTAATTAAGTACATTTGTAACCCTTAAATATGAAATATAAAGCTAGTACAGGAAAAGGAGCGATTCTTGGAATAGTGCAGGAATAAGGAGGTTGAGAGGTTAAAACAGAGGTATAAGGTAATGAATTTTAAGTAGGAAAGGGGTTAAAAATGAATCAATTTATCCTACCAACATCCTCCCTCCCTATGTTGTTGTGTGTCCTCACACAACCTTTACCTACTGCAAAACAAACAAAAACAAAGGAGCCTCCCTTCAATCGTGAACTTGTATGTTGATCCCTACTTTGATTATCTTTGCCTTCTTTCCTCGAGCCTTATTGAGTTGCTTAGTAACCATTTTAAGATGTTTATATCACTTTGAGGCTGTGAATTTCCATACCTTTACTTGTATTTTCTGCTCTTTCACTTCTCCTTCCAACTCTGCATTTATCTACTTTTGCATTGTATCTTGCTCTTCCATGGTTTGGTTTAATATCTCCAAGTCATAAACATTTTGTTTGAGCTATTCTATTTGATTGTTCAGACAGAGGGTGGAGTTTTCTACTCCCAATTCCTCTGGTTTAGAATTCTCAGCGGTCAATTCCAAACATGTGTCGACATCATCAGGGTCAAGGTTATCCTGGCATTGAAGCCCTGAAAATCAAGTCTACAACAAGGGGGATACCCAACTGGTCCAGACCTTGGTTAGCAGCTCGTTTTTCGTTTGGTATAGTGGGTCCAAGTGGGGATATGGGACCAGTTTCCCAATTTATGTGTGTGTGTGTGTGAAGAATTGATATTTCTTTTCTAAAAGTTTCTAAGTGAGATGCTCTAATTCTAACTCTAATCTAATGACATGAAATTGTATTCTAATAAACAGAAATATCTAAGTCTACACTAACCCGGGGTGTAATCCTTTGTTATGCGATCTAAAATGATTTCAGATAACAATTGGTAATAAAGATCATTCAACTATTATGAGAAAAGAATTCAATATAGATAAACCACTTCGTATAAAAAGTTAGAAGAAACAGTTATGAAAAACATATCGCATAATAAGCTAATCATACATTAAGCATAAATAAATAGCTATCACCGTACAAAAGTGGCAAATGATAACTCAGGCATTCACGCATTAATATATAAACAACTGAACATGAATATCACTTTAACACAAAGACAAAAATAGTTAAGAGATAGAAGTACCATTTACAACTAGTTCTACTCATGAGCTTCAAGCGATAATGATTTATCTCTTCTTAATCCAACATCCACCAAGAGTACAGAAGTGCAACATCAGTAGCAGATATTAAATGTAGATATCAATAAATCCTATTCCATTCATTCATCAAAACCTCCTCGGAGGGTGCAAAAGTGCATGTTCTGAGGACAAGCTTTTGATAAATTTCAGGACCCTTCTCTAAATTCATGAGAAGGGTTTAAATACTACTAACTAAATCTAAAAATAACTTATTACAAAATTGTATGATAAGGTTTAAATGACCGTCGTTTTTGCAGGCAAAAATAAAGAAAAATTAATACTAACATTGGATCTAAAACTAACAACTAGCTATTTCTATATCTTCTCCTTGAAATCGCAAGCATTCTGCATTTTCTTGAGAAGAGTCAGTTGGCCGACTTCAGAATTTAACTGTCCTGCAAAAACAGAATCGGCAAGAGTTGGCGCCATCTTCTCAGCAGAATTGATGATGTATTTGAGAGTCATACACTGGCTGTGTGGTTTTACCAAATACGCCCAGTAAGAATCCCAATTCAACTTAGTTAATCTTTTGATTGATTCTGTCTTTTCTTGAGCCTTCTGTCTCCAGCCTGTTTGCAATTGTTGTACATATATACATACCATTTTGAAGATATTTCTGACAATTACCACTGGTTTTAGGATTCAAGTTTTACTTTTTACCTTTAGTGTTCTTTCCTACAAATTTCTGGGCTTACAGGAAACTTAGTAGTTAGAGGCTTTCCTTTTCAAGAAGTTTTGCCTAGCAATGCGGAAACTGCCTCCTTTTCTTGATCCGGGCTTCCTTGGTGCGATTTTTTTGCCTCTTGCGCACTTTCTATTAGCAGATATAAAACTCAAATTTTATGAAAATAATGATTTCGTAAGTTCTTGACTCCGAGTCTTAAATTGTTTGTTTTGATGTTAGCGTTGTCTAGTACCCATTTAACCATGTCTATGTAGGGAAGAATTTTGGGCCTCGCCGCTATCGGTGCAAGAATGAGCAAGCTAGATCTGTAACTGATGCCTCTGAAGACCCCTGTGAGCCGGTAGTAGTTGTAACCTCCATCACTTTGGGATTCTCTTCCTCAAGTAGATTATACATGCCTTCCCAAGTAGTAATACCAGCGTCTCTATTACAGGCAGTGTCTGTATACAAGGGCATCATTTCTTTGTCTTCAGAGCTCAGAGCTTTGCCTTTCTTCCCCATAATATCCTAAATGCTACTTTGTATAGTTCTCTATTCTTCGTTCCTGCAGTTTACAAGTGAGGTGAGAGTAATGATAAGGAAAGGTGATGAGAAAGCTTTAAATGTTGAAGACATATAAAATATACCACCTTCCGTGAACTGGCTCTTTGATAAGCACAAAACCATATTTCATTAACAACTGACAACTAACTCATTAATTAGCATTAAAGCGCATAACCAGGTCTCGATTTATGGAAAATGTTTTCTCGAATAACGAGCCCAAAAGATCCGTGATGAAGCGATTTTGCGATTTTCTTCTCAATATCGCAGTTCGCTGTATCGCATTATCACAATATCATTATGCCACTCTATCGCAATATCGCTTTTTTTCTCTATCGCAATATAGCAATATCGGAGGAGCGCGACATATGACAATTTTTTATTAATGTGTTTTATGCGAAATGCGATTTTGCGATATGCACCATCGCATATTGGTAGTTTGATGTTTTTTAGCGTAAGTTGTCTTTGATGCATGCGATGCGATGAGGTTTCGCATTGTGATCTCGCAATCTTAGAATTCGGCTTGTAAGGAGGTATCCTATTATCTTTTTTGTGATGCGATATTTCTTGAGTGATTTTATCTTACCTTATCATGAAACTTAAGTTTTTTAGATTTTCCAAGGGTATTTTCCTAAGTTTATGATGGTAAGTTTTATTAAAAAAGAAATACAAGCACTAATTCATTTTTTAAATTTTTTGACTAAGGGCCCCCACTTATTTAGTATTAGTAATAACACTAAATAAGAAGGGGGGTTGTTGCTGGCCACAACAATTGGCGATTCACTTGGAAGAACCAGTTATCTCTGCTTTTCTTTTGAATTTTCTAAACTTCCAAAACAGAAAATTTTCCAAAAAATTAAACTTTATTATTGAAAGACAAAGTACATTATGCTTTTACCTATCAATGATATTTTGTTTCTTCTATTTTTACTTTGTTTATTTACTCCCTTAAGCGAGTCCTTGTATCTACATCAGCCACTACTTGGTTTATAAAGATAAAAACAAAGCCTTCTCTGTAAATCAATTTTAAATATGCTCATTTGTCGTAGGTAGAGCCTCTGTTGCCAACAGGCGTTTATTGCCTCGACAGGGTTACCTGTTACCCAGCAATGATCCTATATCCTACTTAGAGAAATATACAATTTTCAAAGAGAAGTCCATATCCACACTTATTGCTTTCATTTTCTTTTTTTTTTACCCTTAAAGAACAATGTCTTGGTTTGATAGCCAATTTATGACACAATTATTCACTTGATTTATAGCTTTGCTGAACAAGTTGGCTCGTGATGAGACCCCTTGTCTTTTGATTGCAACAATCCTGAGTCATTGCCCTGTTGTGGTAAGCAGTATTAGCAAAGGCAGCAAGCTATAACATCTAAGATCATGGTAAGCCGGCTCGTGATGAGACCTCTTACTCTTTAATTTGAAGTGTATCATTGGATTATTCTCTAAACGTTGTAGTTTCCTAGGTGGGGAGGAAGTCATTGTTTCCTTAAGATAGCTCTGGACGACAATGGTGGAGTTTTTTGGAAAGAGCTTTTCTATAGAGAATGTTTTTTTTGTTATTGATACCTTTCATTGGACTGATATAAAACAATTTCCCACTAAATATTGCTTTTCATCAAAATCTACAAAGTTGAAACTAGTAACATTTCTAGGCCTAGAATCTTTAACTATATCTTACAATAATAATGATCAACTGTCTAAAAGAATTCTATTTATACAAGTGAAAAAACAAAATCTAAAAGAGAATGTGTCTTTTTCGTAAATCTCAAATGTAACCATTCACAACTCGTTTTATTATGGAAATAAAAACTAATCTACAAAATAGAAGAATGATCTCCTATGGAAAATATTTTTTGAGAATATGTCCGTTAAAGGTAAAGAATCTCTTTTTCCTATTAAATCCTGTAAAATAAAACTGGATGGACCTATGACTTCTATGATTTGGAAAGGGCCAAGCCACATTCGTTGAAATTTTATATGTTTCCCTTTTTCCTCATGAGCCTTGTCCCATTTTAAAACTAGAGCTCCCATCTGAAAGTCTTTTCTAGATATCATGTTTGAGTCAAAAGAGGCTTTTACTAATGCTTGATGATGAGCGTGAGTTATTTTGGCCTGTTCTCGTTGTTCTTCTAACTTAATTATTTCCAGCTGCCTTAGTTGTAAGGAAGAAGTTGGTGCTTCATCAATATATTGAAATAAGGCCAAAGAGTGAATTGTCAAATGATTTGGAAGAACCACTTCTTTTCCATAAACTAAATTGAAGGGAGAAGTGCCAATGGAGGCTTTCTGCATTATTCAATCTGCTAATAAAGCATATATTAAAGACTTATCCCAATTTTTATGATTTTGGTCAATGGTTCGCTTAATAATTCTGATTAAGTTTTTATTTGTAGATTTAGCTAACCCATTCCGCCGTGGGTAGTAATTGGCAGAGTATTTAAGCTTGAAACCCCTTTTGAGTCCAAATTTAGTCATTGCATTACCAGAAAAATATGATGCATTATCAAACATTAAAGCAAAAGGCAACCCAAATTTGGTGATTATGAACTGATCTATGAACTCGATGATATGTTTAGTATTAGCCATCTTGAGTGGAACTGCTTCTACCCATTTAGTAAAGTAATATGTTGCTGTAAGGATATATCTATGCTATTTAGAGGAGTGAGGAACGATCTCACCTATTATGTCCAATCCCCATTGATCAAAAGGTTGGTCAATGTTGACTGGTTGTAGCGGCAAGGATGGTTTCTTTTGTCTCCCAGCAACGTTTTGACAAATTTGACATTTCCTCACGTAGTTATGTGAGTCTTCAGCATAGTGTCTGCCTTCTGGTCCATCGTGGAGTTCCTGCAAGACTTTTTCAGCTTCAGATTTCTCAAGACATCTAAGGAGAACAGAATCATAATTTATTCTAAAAATAAGATCGTTCACGAGCTGATATTGTTTAGCCTTCAACCTTAGAGCTCTTTTCTTGGTATGATCGAGGTTTGAAGGAGCATATCCATTCTTTAGATAATAAATGATATCATCGTATAATGACTCAACATCGTTTAGGCTTACCTCGTACATTTGTATCTCTACAGATGGTGTTTCGGAAATAAGCGATGCTCCGGCCAACATTTGGAAAAAGCCTTGACCTTTTACAATACTTGATGGTTTGATTTCTACATCATATTCCTGTAAGGCAGTAACCCAATTAGCTCTTTTCTCACCCACATCTTTCTTTACTAAAAGATTTCTTACCGCTGGAAACAGTACTATGATTTTTGTATGTGTTTTGAGTAAAAAGGGTCTGAAATATTTAATTGCTTTGAAAACAGTGTAAGCTTGTTTCTCCACATCTGAATAATTGAACTCAGCCCCCTATAAATTTGAACTGAAAAAAGAGATTGGAGCTTCTGCCTTATCTTGATTTTATTGAGTGAATATCGCAGCATATGATCTATCAGAGGCAAATGTATATAAAATAAAAGGATCGGAAAAATTTGGAGTTGCTAAAGATGGAGCGTTAACAATTTCTTGTTTGATCATACTGAATGCCTCACACTCATCTTGGCCCCATTTAAAGTTTGAGTTCTTTTTAATCATTGCTTGTAAAGGAGACACGATTCTTGAAAAATATGGAACAAATCTCTTTACAAAGTTAATCTGGCCAAGAAAAGATTGCATGGCTTTCTTGTTGTGAGGTAGGGGTATTTCAGAAATCTCCTTGATTTTGTCAAGATCAATGTGAATTCCAAATTTTGACACTATGAATCCAAGAAGTTTTCCTTCACTTAATGCGAAAAAGGACTTTTTTGGGTTGAGTGAGATTCCATACCTTTGACAACGTTGGAAGATTTGCTTTAAATCTCTAAGATGGTTGATTCGTTTCTTGGAATATATAGTTATATCATCCAAACATATTACCACTTATTTATTAACTAACCCCTTGAATGCGATGTCCATGGCTCTCTAAAATGTGGCACCAGCGTTAATCAGACCAAAGGGCATCTTTTGATATGCGTAAGTGCCCCATTTGGTTTTGAATGTGGTTTTTAATTGATCATCGAGATGTACCAACACTTGGTTATATCCTGAGAATCCATCCAAGAAGGACATTAATTCTGATCCCGTGACTGCCTGCAGTATTTTCTCCATGGGAGGCAAAGGAAAATTATCCTTTTGGCAAGCTTTGTTAGGATTTCGAAAGTCAATTTAGATTCTGATGTCTCCGTTTTTCTTTCTAACGGGAACCATATTGGAAACCCATTTGGAATGTCGAATGGGAAAAATTATTTTGGCTTTCAATAACTTATTGAGTTCAGATTTGATTAGGTTTTCTAGATTGGGATGGATCTTTCTCAACTTTTGTTGGACAGGTTTTTCATTGTCTATCATTGGGATAGTATGTTGGATGATGGATGTGTCATAAGTTTTGAGTTCATCATAATTCCAAGAAAAAAAACTTTTGTATTGTCTCAAGAGACGAATATACGCCAATTTTTCTTCAGGAGCTAGGCCAAGGCCTAGGTTGATATTTTTTGGTTTCGTATCAGTTCCTAGATTTACTAATTCATAGTTCAAAGTTGAACTTTGCAGTTTTGCATTGGTAGATCTTTTAAACTGATCTTTCAAATCATAAAGGTCTTCTAACTTGACTACTGACTTAGGTAGAGCATTGTTAGTGCTATCTTGTTGCAATTGTCGGTCATGTTGGTCTTCGTCAATTATTTGATTGGTGTAAGATCCTTCAGATGTGAGAAAACTCACGATATCAGGATCGTCGTTGAAAATCCTCCAATTGGTAATGTTATGAGGAATTGAGGGTCTAAAAATTAATTCAATTGAAAATTGATCAGGGCTAAAGTCTTCTGAAGGAATGAGCTTGGAAGCTACGTTAGCGAAGAGGTCTACACTAGCATTCTGGAGTCTAGCAATTGATGAAATATTAAATGCTATAAAGTGTTCAGTCGGATCTTGGATTAAAGATTGGCAATGTTTTAAATGACCTGATAAACAATGTATAGTATTGCGTACCTGTCTGATTACAATTTCAGAATCTCTGAAAACTTGAAGGTATTTGATGTCTAATTCGATTTCTTTGTATAACCCTTGGACTAAAGCCTCGTATTCTACGGTATTGTTCGTGAAATCAAATTCGAGTCTACAAATTAGCATAGTTTTATTTCCCTCTAGATTGATTAACACGCATCCTGCTTCTGCTCCTTCGTTAGACTTAGAACTGTCAAAAAATAACTTCCAAAATAAAGATTTATTTACAGGACTATCTATAAAATTAATACATTTAGAAGTATCTGTTTGAGAGAAATTGTCTACTTGAGATAAAACAGAATGTTCTAGGTAAGGTGAAGTATGAGCATTAAAATTTCCTAGGAAGGAACCTACTGAGTAGTTGCCAATGATGTTATTGTTGTATGCTACCAGTTCATTCTCTCCCTCCAGTTTTGTTACTATGTATTTCTGATGTCTTTCTCGCTCAACTTTCATCTGATTTGGTTTACCATTGTAAGGGAGCCACATGTGCGACCAGTCAATTGCAAAGTATCCATGAAGTTTTTATAACCAATCTCTGCTAAGAATTAAGCCATAAAATTCCGGAATATCAGCAACTAAAATGTTGATAACTTGATTTAATTCGCCAATCACTTCGACTTGCGGTCGATCTAGCTGAACTATGCGCACAACAGATTTTTGCGGTTGAACGTTCAATTTTGCACATATTGATTTTGGTAAAATATTCAATAAAGCTCCAGAATCCACTAAGCAATTATGCAAATTTTTATTGAAAATTTCATAAGTAAGAAGAAATGGGGGAGTATGAGATCTCGACCTTCCTCCAATTAAAGCGATATCATTTGGATCAACTTTATTAATCACATTAGTTGGAGGTCTTCCCATGTCATGGGAAGCTTGAGATATTATAGTGGGGGGCAAAGGTGCAACTAGTACAACTTGTAATTCTTTCAAAAGTATCTTTTGCTGGTGTTTTAACTTGCTCAATTCGTAAAAAGTAATGTTGGCCCTAGTCTTTTTCATGTCTTCTATGATATTATAATCCATTTCATCCGAAATGATCAGTGTTTTAGATGCAGTTGATGAATCTGTTTGGACTAGGCTAGTTTGAGTCGCTTTAGGTGTTATTTTCTTGGCTGTGACTTTATCCTTAGTCATCGAGCTTGCGCTCTTTGGCTTAGGGGTAGGTTGAGGAGGATCAAGTTGATTTCTACTACGAGTACTAACTGGGGATGCCTCTTGATCCTCTTCATCTAGGAGGATGAAATCCCAGATACCTTGTAACTCTACAACTTCTTCTTCATCGGTATGTTCTTCGGTAGCTATTTCCTCTTCTTCTTCTTCTAATTCAGCACTTGTGATAGACTTTGGGGGCTTTGAATCGGTCGAAGGGTTTCTTTTATAAGGCCTATACGAATTTTTAGAAGAAGTTTCTGCCACTTGTTTCTTAATGTCGACCATCTCGTTAAACATGGTCTTCAAAACTTTTTGCAAGCCTTCTAAATCGAATGGATCTTTCGATTGTTTTTCTTGGGATCTTCCTTGAAAGTAACCTTTTTGGATTTGCGTTCTTCTATTGCATTTTTCTTTTCTAGGTCTATGATACATTTCTCTACTGCTATTGCTTCTTTCATATTTTTGGCTAAAGTTGTTTTGTTAGCCCTATCAACGAAGATTGCTATGTTTGATGGTAAAGCAGTGATGTACCATTCACTTCACACTTCTTCTCTAGGCTTGGAAGCAGTAGGAATTTTGTTTAACATTTTATTAGAACGTGAATTAAAATCTTTGATAGGTTCTTTTGACTTGGCCCTAAGGTTAGACAAGTCATTGATCAATGTCGTCGTAGACCTATCATCACCAAACTTAGTGAGGAATTGTTCTTGGAAGATATCCCAACTAGTGATAGATCCATATGGTAATGAAAAATACCATGATCTGGCTGCTCCTTGTAGAGTATAGGGAAAAATTCAGATGACACCGTCTTCGTTGGTAACTCCATTGAGATTTATGGATAGAATAAAGTTATTTATATGTTCTTCCGCTAGCATGTCTGCTTCAGGATTAAATTTAGGCAACCATTTTTCAGGATGGGTTGGTATCTGACTCAAGGGCGCAGGCATTAAGACTACCCCTAGGTTATTCCATAGAGATTGGGCCATTGTTGACCTACTAACAGAGGATAGTGCAGAAGATGATCCCTGTGATTGGGAAGGTTAGGATATTACGACTCCAGATGATTAAGAAGGAGATGTGGAAGTACTAGTGGACTGATGGACAATAATCTGATATGGAGGAGTGGATGGTTGACTTCACGGTGGAGAGGTTGAGATGGATGATGATGATGAAAGAGTCTCGCTATCATACCCTTTAGGTGATTTCCTTGCTTTCTTCCCTGTGGGTAGAGGTAACTCGGTCGGCTAGACACCAAACTTTTCACTCTTTAATCTAGTAAGAGGATGAGCAGGGTTATATTACAAAGTCACGATGCCTTGAGATTTATCAGATCTTTGAGGGGATATAGAACATCGTTGAAGTTTGTGAATCAAAGATTCAACTTCAGGAGGTTCAATAGTAGATTGTTCTAAAATGTCAGGATTTATTGTTGGGTTGTGTTATATTCTTTCCACGACTAACCTACGTAGTGAACCGGGGGGTTAGAGGGGGGCAGAGCCCCCCCTTCGCCGCGCCGATTGCGCAGCGAGGGTTTCATAGGAGGGGCGGCAGCCCCCCCTGTCCGGGGGGTTTGAGGGGGGCGAGTAGCCCCCCTCTACGGGGTTCGGGGCAGCGCCCCGAGAACATTTTTTTTTGGACCCTATATTAGGTTGGGCGAACCTACCTATGGTTTTTCGGTCCATGGTTTTGGACGCGATGGTTTTCGTTCCATGGTATTGGATGCTTCGGCATGTATAAATATGTATTGTAACAATGAAATGAACATAATGAAAAATCAAGCTGGTAGTCTCAGTTTTGAGATCCAATGGGAAATGTCTGTGTATATGTGTTTTATGTGTTATGCTCTCGCATTTTTATTTTTCCTGTGATTTAGAATTCGTATGCAGGTAATTTCTGTACGGGGTTAAAATCTACAT
>APFE031627545.1:0-20049 GCA_000404065.3 Pinus taeda | reverse complement strand
GAACCAAGTTGGATAGTAAATCTGAAAAGTGCATCTTTATTGGGTATAAGGATGGTTTAAAGGGTTCTAAGCTTTGGAACCTAGTAACAAGGAAGGTTGTGTACAACTGAGATGTGGTGTTTAGAGAGGTGAAAGATGTTATTAAACATGAAATCCAACCAAAGGAACTTGAGAATATAGAGTTTGAGCTAAAGGAGGAAGAATCAAACTCTACAGCAGAGGAGGAATCAGAAGATGAAGAGCCACAAACTCCGGCTGTGAGAAGATCAGTTTGAGAAAGAAGGTAGTCAGAAAGGTATAGTCTATTTTCTTTATGTCCAAATTTTGCTTTGTCTGTTACTGATGATGATCCTAGTACTGTGAAGGAAGCAGTGGATTCAGAGGATGGAAAACTCTGGAAAGAGGCCATGGTTGATGAAATGGCAACTTTGCACAAAAATGAGGATTGGGATCTGGTGGAGTTGTCAGCTGGAAGGAAACCCATTGGCAGCAAATGGGTGTTCGAAAAGAAGACAAATGCAAAAGGAAAAGTGGAGAAATACAAAGCTTGGTTGGTAGAAAAAGGTTATTCCCAGGTGCCGGGAATTGATTTTGGTGATAATTTTTTCTCCTGTTGCCAAGGTAACTTCTATTAGATTACTTTTATTTGTGGTTGTTGCCTTTGATTTTGAGGTAGAACAGATGGATGTGAAGACAACATTTCTTCACGGGGATTTGGAAGAGGAAATCTACATGAAGCAACCTGAAGGCTTTGCGGTGAAGGGTAAGAAAGAACAAGTATGCAAGTTAAAGAAGTCTCTGTATGGGTTAAAACAGTCACCAAGGATGTGGTATCAGAAATTTGATACATTTATACGGGGACTTGGCTTCACCAGAAGCAAAGCAGATCATTGTGTTATTTTAAATTAATTGGTGAACGTGTTATTTATCTGGTCTTGTATGTGGATGATATGTTGTTGGTTGGAAATGACAAAGAAATTATCCAGGATTTGAAGACCCAATTGTCCTCCAAATTCGACATGAACGATCTCGGTGCTGCAAACTATATTTTGGGCATGGAAATTAAAAAAGACTAGGCAAAGAGGAAGCTCTGGTTAAACCAGAGGAAGTATGTCGAGACAATATTGCAGAGGTTTAATATGCAGGATAGTAAACCGGTGAAGGTTCCTATTCCTGTAGGGGTGAGGTTATCTGCTGAACAGTGTCCCAAGACACAAGAAGAGGAAGAGGACATGTCCCGTGTTCCATATGCAAGTGCAGTCGGTAGCTTGATGTATGCAATTCTGTACTAGACTAGACATTGCACATGCAATGGGAGTATTGAGTAGGTTTATGTCAAAACCAGGGAAGGAGCACTGGATAGTAGTGAAGCGGGTTTTCAAGTATTTGCGTGGCACTAGTGATTATGGTTTGTGCTACCCAAGAAGGCCAGGATTGGACAGAGTGTTGGATATTCATTGCTTTGTTGATGCAGACTGGGCTAGAGATCTGGATCAGAGAAGATCTACAAGTGGGTATGTGTTTAACCTATTTGGAGGTGCAGTCAGTTGGATGAGTAAGAAACAATCTGTAGTGGCACTATCAACTACAGAGCCAGAATACATGGCAGCCACTCATGCAAGCAAGGAAGCAGTTTGGTTGCAGAGATCGTGTTCAAGTATGGGGTTAGTATAGGGAGCTATAAGGATAGACTGTGACAGGCAAAGTGCAATTTTCTTGGCAAAGAACCCTGCTTATCATTCAAGGACAAAGCACATTGATGTTCAGTATCACTTTGTGAGGGATATGATAGAAGACAAAAAGTGTTGCTAGTAAAGGTGGACACTTTGAAGAATACTGCAGATGCATTGACAAAATCTATGAGCTCTAAGAAGTTCTCTTGGTGTAGAGAAACAATGGCCATTTCAGGGCTGAAAAAATGACTAAGCTCTCCTGTGGCCCCCTGTGGAAAGAAAACAACAAGTGGGAGATTGTTGGGTTGTGTTATATTCTTTCAACAACTAACCTACGTAGTGAACCGGGGGGTAAGAGAGAGGGTGGAGCCCCCCCTTCATTGTGCCGATTGCGCATCAAGGGCTCACAGGGGGGGCGGCAGCCCCCCCTATCCGGGGGGTTTGAGGGGGACAGGTAGCCCCCCTTTACAGGGTCTAGGGTAGCGCCTCAGGAAAAAAAAATTTGGACCCTATATTAGGTTGGGCAAACCTACCTATGGTTTTTGGTCGATGGTTTTGGAGACGATCATTTTTGGTCCATGGTATTGGATGCTTCGACATGTATAAATATGTATTATAACATTGAAAGGAATATAATGAAAAATCAAGTTAGTAGTCCCGGTTTTGGGATCCAGGGGAAAATCTCTGTGCATATGTGTTTTATGTGTTATGATCTTGCATTGTTTATTTTCTTTGTTTTAGAATTCGTATGCAGGCAATTTCTGTACAGGGTTAAAAAACCTACAAAAATAAAATTAAAAAATTAAAATTTTAAATGAATAAATAAATAAAATAATAAATTTTCTTGTGAAAACCGAAGAAAATGGCACAAAGAAAATTTGAATTCATAGAGGAAAACTCACAAGTTTGGACTGTATAAATTCTCTAATTTGCCTTACAACAACTTGGTTTTGTAGAATTAATCCTCCAAACAAAGACAAGAGTTGAGGACAAGTATTCACATAAGCAAGGGGGAAGTTTCAAAAGGAATTTGAATTGGAGCTGAAAGTTTGAGCAGCCAAATCATAGAAGGAAATTGAATTGCATGTCAGAAGGGGCCTAAAACATCATTGAAAATATTGTGTAGGAGGGACCTGAAATGTCAGAAGAAACATGTGTTATATGATAGATGCAACATACAAAAAAATACATGTCAGAAGGGACTTGAACAACATCAATTTTCAAATATCCTGAATCAATGACAGATGTGAAAACATGAAGCAAAAATAAGTCTACATTGTAATCTATCCTGGAAGACCCATCAAAGACATTATCAACTATCATTTGACCAGAAGGCATCATCAAATACTTTATGGGAGTAAAGTACAGTGAGTAAATTTTTTTTTCTTGAAATTTCAATTTTTTTAAATTTTCTAGAGATTCTTAAGACTAATTTAGTACTTGATATGAATATTTTACCTACACCTCACCACCTTCATTATTCTACTCATTATATTCCTATTCCTATATCAATTATCCTCCCCATTTAATTATCATTTTTTATATCATATTTCATTTGATACTCCATATACCATATTTCATTTCATATTCCATATACCATATTTCATTTCATATTCCATATACCACATCATATTAAACTTAAGCATTTTCTTAAAGAAAATGGATTAGAAATAGAGAGCTCAATAGACAAGCCCTAGATTGACCTACAAAACCATAAAACCAAAAGTTAGTATCATAAAATTTAATTTTAAATATGACCATGTGAGGGTCATTAAAATTAAATTAAAAGTAATGAAAAAGTGCATATTATGAAATGATATAAGTCATAACAAAATCTAAATAATGTAATTTCAATAATACATAGCCAAAGCACATGATACAAAATGATACGACGAAGTATAAAGTTATAATGATGCAATGAAATGCCAAGACAAATGATGTGATGACATGCAAATAATGCAATGAAACACAAATTATGAAATGGTATTATGATGTGTTTCGGTGGCATAACGCGTTTTGAATGGATATGAGATGGAGCCATCATGTATTTCAATGAGCACGAGGCCATGCAATCATACCATGATGCATTCCGATGGGAACGAGACCATGCAATCAGACCATGATGCATCCCAATGGGCACAACAATCAAACCATGATACATTTTAATGGGCACAAGATGGAGCATAATATGTTTCGGTGGGAATGCAAAGGTATGGAAGTATGGGTATATGGTGACATAAGTAGAACAACAGACACGGTATACGGTAATGAATAAAGCCAATAACGTGGAGGTATACACCATGGAGCAAGTATGCAGGACTAAGCCATGAGCGTGTCTCGGTCAAAGCTTGAAGCATGGGAAAATAGTCAAACAAATTTGAAAAAACAGTGATATAACATTTCAACCAAACAAACTTTGTGCCTCTGCCATTTCAAACCCACAAACCTCTGTAAAATCCCATATTATTCACCATCATAGCCATTTGCAAGCTCAAGGAGGAAGCTGAATGTCATCCAAGTTGTTGGAACACATTCAGAATATCTAGTGAAGAACAAATTGATGGAGAAAAACAAAGGAATAAAGGAAATCGAACTGAGGAAAGGAAGCATGAAATATAGTAGTGGAGGAATGGAGAGATAAGAAGAGAAAGTGGAGTTGACTAGGAGTTAAGCCAAGAGATCTGGCAATCGTATAGCAAGAACACGTAATCTAAGTGCAGAGATCTCGTGAAGCAAGAAGGTATGAGCAAAACCTAGATTTTTCTCATAAATTAAATAGATATTTCAATGAATAAATCTCGAGATTTTGAAGAGAACACTAGTTAAATTCAAGTTATAAATTAGTGCCTCTACCATTGTTTGAAACTTGTCACTGCCATCGTTCAATTAAACTCTGCTACCAATAAATACATAGGATTTTTTAGTAGAGTTTAACGGTAGAAAACGTTATGAAATGCAGGGAGATAAGGCAATAACTCAAAACAAATCTCTGTATTTCACCAAAAGTAGGTAAATCAAATAAGATCTTCTATGATTCAACCACAAAATCATCGAGTTTTGTTTTCTGAATAGAGTGTTGTATAATAAAAAAACAAAATAGTGAACTATTTGTTGTTTGATTGCACAAACAGTGAATTTAAAAACCACTTCAGTTTGTCATATAATGAATGTGTCAAATATAGATAAAGAGTCATAAACGAAAATCAAAAGGTAGGAGGAACTATGGCATGAATTAAAAAAAAAATTACGATAGTCTACATCAAATCAGAGTTTCGATTTTCGTTTTGTAAAAAAGATTTGTTTTCCTATATACAGTGGAGGCAATTCATGCATGATTTTTATGGGAAGATAATTTCATTCAAAGTAAGGAACATAACAAGGATTTTGATGAATTGGAATAGAACAGAGATTGATTAGTGAATCAGAGAACAAGAAAAAATGAGCAGGATGTTTTTTTTGATAATTTTCAACTACTAAGAGTAATTTTTTAAAGAACATTGACTCATTTTTGCAGCAAAACAGAGATTGAACAAGGTCAATTTCATGTTTTTAAAGAGGATCAGAGAGGAGGTAAGCCCTCTTACTACAGTACATGAATGAATCAAGAAAGATCTGCATGCATAGTTTTCATTTTCAATTTCAAAATGATGACAATAGAGGGTTATATAAATTGGTTTTCAAAACACATGGCTACAAGAATAGAACTAAAATTCCAAAATGAGCAATGGGAGAAAGAAATAGTAGATAAAATTTATCAAGCTGGACTTATAGTTTCTTAAAAAGTTTAAGGGGCACAGTGAAAGCATAACCGGGGAATTTATAAACAATTGTGCCCAAAACCAAACTATGGTGGGAAACTTAATTATTCCTTTGACTCTAGAATTCATCTCTCAAGCATTAGATCTACCATTAATAGGAGAACACTATCATAAGGGCTTACACTTCAAAGAAAAAGCATGGATTTCCTTTTTAGAGAATAACAGGAAAGGAACCTTTGATAGAACCAAAGGCATACCTAGAGAATGTTTCAATGAGCCTTGGGGAGAATTAGTTTTAATCATTCAGATGTTTTTCACTTGTGATAGAGGCCATAGTGTGGTACATCTTTACCATGTCAAACTACTCCAACATATCAAAGGAGAAATGAAAATTAACCTTCCATATTTATTCTCCATGAATCTGATTAAGATGATAAAGACTATGAAAAAGGAAACTAGACCAAACGAGGCCAAAATCTATCACCAAGGACTTATAAAAATTCTTGTAGAATATCAAGTGAGAGCTAAGGGTATAGTTTGGAAATAATTTTTAGTCCAAAATCATCATGAAGAACATGCCATAGAAGAGAAACCAGTTTAGGAAACCAGAAGCATAATGAATTCACCTCTCTATCCAAGAACTAGATCCAAAAAGAAACACAATTATGTCATGGTCGAGAAGGAGGCATCCTTCATATCCACTCCTAGGAGGCGTAGGAGAAAGAGCCTAACAGAGACAAGTAGCAAAGATCCTGAAGTATAGATTGTAGATACACCTTCTACAGAGAAACAAGTAGATGATATCATTGAAAGATTGGAAAAAGAAGCATTAGGAAAAGACTCATAATTTGAAAATGTTGAGGCCACATGATTTTACAAGGATACACAAGAATTATAAAAAGAGTTGCAACTGAGAAAGATAAAAGAACTGACAGATCAATTAGAGATAGACATGATCTTAGAGAGGCACTTGAAGAAAGAGAACAAAGCATATAAGAAAAATAATGCAAAGTTGGTCAAGGAAACTGAAAAACTAAATGAGGAGGTAGGAAACTAAAAAGAAATAATGTTCTTCTTTGCAAATAGGCTTTCAAGTGGCTCAAAGACAAAAATTTGTCGAAGAACAAGTATGAGAAATAGAAGGTCAATGCTACAATTTACAAGAAAGAAGAGTACAAAGGGATAGACTATTTACTATAAGTAGGGAAGCAGGAAGCATCAGGATCAGGCACAGAGTTTACACCAGAGGTTAGAAGATCCAAGAGGAGAAAGAAATCATGAGGACATGCTTGTGCATCAACAAGGGGGAGATGTTGGCTCTCGTTTTTTATCCAATTTTTCTTAGGAAAAAACACTTAATTTCTATATTATCCATCCATTTTCTATCATATACACCTCATTTTGATGTATTTATGCATATTCAAGTATATAAATTTAGTTTTGCAATTTTTATATGTTTTTATGAAAATTGAATTTTAAGTGTATTTTTGGACAGAACCATAAATTCTCGTAATGGCTTCATGGATGTCATATTTTCAGGATACCTAGGCATGAGATGAGTACATTTATCGGAAGCTTTGGAACTAAGATTGAATTAACTCCTATTGCTTCAGTCAAACCAAGCTTAAACAAGCCTAGTCAAAGTTGGTCAAACAAGACCAGTCATTCAGGAAATCCCTAGGAAATAGGGCAGTTTTATGATTTCATGGGATTTTCCATATTTTTAATGATCGGATGGATGATTTTGACTTGGATAGATAGGATATGGATAGACATAGTTGTTAGAGACATTTTATATCAGTTTGTTTCATATTTTTCTATTTAAGCCAAAACATTGAAGGCTTATGGTATGTAGAATTTATATAATTTCAAAATTGATACTTCTGAATACTAAGTTAATTTGAGGAACCTATTCTATATTAATTTTTCTTTTCAATGGCGTGGATGATTGAATGAGTTTGCAATAGCTAATAATCTCTTCAAGTGTGCAAGGCAAGGGTGGAGGGCCCCCACTCCAAGCTAATTACACTTCATGGTTAATCTAGTTTGATTTTCATAAACTAGTTTTGCTTCAGATTTGTTTATTTGATTTGATGTATGATGTTTTATTATGTTTTCTGATGAATCATGGTTTATTTGTTATCTTTATATGAAGGGACAACCTAGTGTTGAAGTTGAGCCCTCCTTGTATTGGATTAATGAATAGAAACTAAAATTCATATTTCTTGGTTTCAGGTGATTTTATGAATTTTTGTCTTTCTAACAATGGCATTAATGATGAATGAATTTTTAATGAAGAACAACAAGGACCTCGTTAGTTAGAAGCCTCTTCAATTATTTGTTTATGCTTCTTAATCTATTGTTCATTAGTGGTTTTTGATTTCCGTTCATAGAGTAATATTCTAGAAGAAGGACAAATTTGGTTCTCCTATGTTAGGATCCACTTCTCCTACTTATTACATAGTGAATTAGAAATTACATAGTTGAATTTTATATTGGTAGTATGAACTTATAATTAGTTTATAATTACATTTCCTTTAGTTTCCATAACTTATCTTCTAAAGTTCATTATAGTTGATATCCATACATTTTGGGATGCTTCTAAGTTCTACAAACCTGGATTGATAATGAAATACTTGTGTTAATCTACTCTATAAATTAGCCTAACAGTAGAGCTGGGGGATCTTCACAGCAAGATCTTCGCACCAACTGAGGGAATCGAGGGTGAGTCATGGTATTCATTTTGGGGGTTTGTTGGGATGGGGTCCCCTAGGTTAGTTTTGGGGAAAAAGCCCAAGTTTTGATGTAAAGACTCCACAAATTGTGGTCGCGAAGCGTAGTTAAGAGTCAAAAAAGGTTTTACCCTTCTTTATGTAACTTGAGTCAACTTTTTGAAGATCTACCCATGGCTCATGGACCATGGGATTTTATAAATAGGTGTGTCTTAGAGAGTCTAAGGCATCATAAGGATGACGAAGATATGATGAATTTAATGTGTCAATAGAATGAAGATCATAGAACTCTTGGAGGAGGAAGAGGCTCTGCAGTTGAGTACACAAAGGCCTAGAGTAGTGTCCACAACTAAGTTTGTAGACCCTTGCAGCTGAGTGTGCAGGGAAGTCTTGAGTCTGTAAGCTTACCTAAATATCAATAAAGAAGATTGTTGCATAAATTCTTGTGTTTATCTCTTTACTTCTATTATGTATGAATGCGCTTTATGCTATGATGAATAAGGTTTTTATGAAATAATGATGTATTAATGAACAACTTTACTTGATCTATACTGTTATCTGAATGTAATTGATGTTAAGTGATTATGCGAAGATTATAACGCTTTAAGTTAAAGTTATCAACACTTAAGTAGATCTGAGTAAATGCTAGTCTAAGAGTAATCTATGGTGCACATAAGTAGCTAATTCACCTATTCAGGGTCTGAAAAAGCTAATCGTAGAGCTTCACAGAGGTTTAGATATTGATTAAAGGAAGTTACATCGATAAGCCATAGAGGCTTATCGATCTATGCGAAGGCAAATCTAGGGTACAAAAATACATCACGCCAATATCTAGGTGTGGAAACTTGGTTCCAGCATCCCCCCATACTCTTCTAGGTGAGACTTCAGTCTGCACTCTGTGGATTAATGCCGAAAGGGCCAGTAGTGTACAAATTTGTTTGGCACAACTAACCCTTAACCTAGGTCAGGAAACACTAAGCCAACACTACTCCGAGAGGCCTGAAACCTCTTACCAGTGTCCTTGGAGCCTTTTGTTAGTTCATCAACTGGGATGGCTCCTATAGTATGTAATTCATTCTTGATAGTGATATCCTCTTCATAATTGTTTGTCAATGTTATGAAACTAGCTCACAAAAATATAGAAAGGATAGATTAACAACTTAAAAATTAGCCTCTTCGAGGGGGAAACCTCCTTTACATTACACAAATGAATATTTATTGGATGATATAAAAGAGTAAACCTCCTTTCTATATACAGGATTCTAAGAGGTCACAGTACAATCAAAGCAAACATAACAATAATAATATAAGGGCACAAAAATAACAATATTGGGCTTCTATAGGGCACACTAATAAGGATATGGGGACAATAGAGGAACAATAATAACAACAAGGACTATAATGACAATAGTAATGGGGAATCACTAGTATTATAGGGACCTAACATGATCCTCTCCTTCAAAAAAGTGTTTTTCTCAATGCTTGAGTAGTTCTAGATGCTTCTGTATAAAATGCTCATCCTCCCATGTGGAATCTTCAGTGGGTAAGTTTTTCCACTTGATGAGATACTCCAAAATTGTTTGATTTCGTAGTTGTCAAGTTCTTGTTTCTGTGACTACTTCAAGTTCCAGTATTAATTTTCCTTCCTTGTCAAATTCTGGAAATATTGTTTGAACTACGAGCTTGTCACTTACAACCTTCTTTAAACATGAAATATGGAAAACTGGGTGCACTCGGGAAGCTGCAGGAAGCTCTAATTTGTATGCCATAGTGTTACACAAAAAATTGTCACCATGACTTTCTACAGTTTGTGTGAGTCCATCAACACTCATACATACCTCCTTTGCAAGTCTTAGGCCTCAGCGCTTCATGTCAAGCCTTGAAAATGGGAGAAAGACCTTAAAAATATCTCAAATCCTAGTTCATACTTTCTCCTAGCATTGCATGCGGTGCCAAACCCAATGGTCATGTTTCCTGTGAACCTGACGACTCTGTCTATTGAGTAATGGGTGCAAAGCCCTCTAAAAGTTAAAAAGGCATGATTTCATTCTTAAAAACTCATCTTGGGTCACTTCTAGACACTTCTAGAAGGAATATTGTGCTGGCAAGTCTGCTCCATGTTGGTTCATCCATTCCATAACTAAGGGAGCTAACTCCATGATATGAAGTGCTTATCCCATTGAAGGAGGAACTTATCCCTTCAATGGTGGACTTGCAACTTCCTCCATTTTCACTATAAATTCATGCATTGGGTTGGTTGTAGAGGAGGTTGAAAGCTGAAGATTCTTGAGGGTAAATGCTACTGAAAAACTAGACTTCCTTTTTTAGCTTGTGAGAGGAGAGATCACATACCTTTCATGTCATTTGGGAAGTGAGTGAGGCTTGTCAAAGTAGAGGAGACTCCTGCTGGACCCTGGAAAGAACTTGTGCAACATCAAGGCAAAGGTTGTAAGGTTCTTTTATTCATAAAATTAATACAATCCAGTTTGTTTTTCTCAATGAACTGTCTCTAATGGTTTATTTTATGAGCTCCTTGATATTCATTATGAACATGTTTTATTATACACATGTATGCTTTGATGTGTGTTTGTTTGTGTATGCGGGTTATTAAAAGAAATCTGCTTGAAGTTGTTGGGATTAAACTACTACAAACAAGTGTTGGACCGAGGTAGGTTCTGATACACCTCTTAGTATTCATTTATGAATTGAAACATGTTTAGAGAAAAGTAGATTTGATTGTGCTGTTTGTTGCTAGATATCATTCGATACTAGCGAGATCGGATTTATCCGGCCAACAAATTGGCGACTCCATTGGGGACTGGTTTGGTTTGGTTTTTGATTTATCTTTGCTTTGACTTGAGAAACTTAAGTTTTGGTTTCTAATTTTGCCTTGATGTATGTGAGTTTGGGTATTGGTTAGATCCTGGTTGGATTTTTATTTTTTGAAATTTTGGAAGAGGACCTCACCCTCTGAGTTAGTTACAGTGCGGACCTCTCCGCACTATTACAGTGTAACACAGAGAGGCACCGCACCTAGTTCTACTAGGGGCCTACGGACCCTGTCAAAAGTTTGAGAAACCTAAGATCCATCTACCCAGTTAGGTTTAGTTTTTGTCCGTAGCTATTAGTATATGCCCATACCTACACTTGTCTTGACAAAAGTTCCTTGTGAGTTAGTTTTCATTGGCATTCTCATTTGAAGTGATTTTCTAAGAAAGTTTTGCCTGTTGGATTGGTTTTTTCTTGGTCTTTGTAGTAGCTCAGAGGTCTGAAGCCTTAGAGCCTTAGATCACCCTGGTCTCTCTGGTCTTCTTGTTGAGTTTGACTAGCTTATGAAATCTATCCATGAAGAGATCTAGATCCCATTTGTCTCTTTACAAAACTTTGATTAAAAGTTTCGAATTTCATTTTTTATTAAAACATAATTGGATGTTTTTGATTAGTTTGTTGAGCTGAGAAAATTGATCCTTAGTTAAGCTGAAAGACTAAGTTGGGCATCCTCAAAAACATTTCAAGTTTCTTTTCAATCCATTTTTCATTTAAATATGAAGATTAGATCATAGTTTTGAGTTTCTCATAGAAATTATAGAAGCTTGTTGAAATTTTGTTTTCAATATTTTTTTTTAGAGTTTTTCTAGAAATCTTAAAAGCTCTCTTAAAATAATTGCTTATTCTTGTAGTTGTTGATTGTTGAAAAGCAAAGGGATTTTCTGTGAGCGTGATTAGTAGTCTCGTTTTTAAAGTTCTTTGAAAAAGACAAAACGTTTCCTTTCAGTTGTATGCTAAGAGAAAGATTTGATTTTCAAAGCATTGCATTTCAACTCTTCCTTAGCTAGAAATTCATTGAAAAGGAAAAGGAATTGTTATTACCTTAGGTGCATGTTTTTAGTGTTTTGGAGTCGAGTCTTCATACCATAAAGTTTCATCTCCACACCCATTGACTTAAGGAACAAACAGTAAAATTAACTCTTAATTAAAATCAATCTAGCAATCTTTTTATTTTCTAGGGCTCTTTTCACCAACATAGCTTAGGCTAGTATCTTGGAGTAGGGAGTAATTAACTCTCCAAGATAGTTTAAACCAACAAGTAGTTGATCTTGTGATAGGGAGAAATTCCAATTGTTATATCTATGCTCTGGGAAAGCTCCTCTTCAAGGAGACGCACGAGATCATATTTGAACCAGTGTGGGAATCAATCCTTCCTCATTGGGAACGATAGAAGACATTCACGTATTAAAAATGGTAAAACTCGGATTGACCATTATCGAGGAGCCTGGGGTCACTTGTTGGTAAACCTTGGATTATGTCAAGGAGCCTTCAACGGGATTGAGATTGTTACTCTACCCTTGCATGCATATCGGATCGCATACTGTTCCCCCAGGTATATTTGTTTCCGTTGGTGACCTTAGTGACCATAATCTTTAGGATTCTTTCCTAGGTGACGGTGGAGGGAAGATCCCACTGTGCCTGGAGCATATGTCGACTAGACTCACTTGGACTCTCTTGGGGGTTATCTTCACTCGAGATGGTTATAGTGGAGAAACTTCTACCAGTCTGTTTCATGAAGCAGGTTGTCGGGGTAACTATTCCAACCGCCGTTTCTATATTTAATTCTGTGACATTGGATTTCATCACCAACGATATTGTTTTTGTGTGGTTTGATCTCCTAGATTTATTAGGCATGTGCTTCAAATTGTTTGGTTCTTTAGAGACTTTAGGTGTTTTTCTTGATATTTTCTTTGCTTTCGTGTGAAGTAATTAAATAATTAATCATGGCTAAATTACCGAGACAATCCCGTCGACTTCGGGGGCAGCCTCCCGAATTTACACCAAGTCAGCTTGAAGGGCTGCGAGCCCTTGCCACACCTAGTGAAAGTAGGTTTGGGTTGCCAGAGGCTGGAGAATCTTCATTGCTTGTACATCCTGATCATCTAGTGCAAGCAACAGAACATATTTCTGAATCGATTTCATTTTCCGAGGTTACTGGTAATATCACTCCTACTAGCTCATTAGTCGAAGAACCTGAAATCTCTAAACCTGAGACTGAACTTGTTGCTACTCCATCTTCAGGATTTGCTTCTCCTGTTTCTAGTGCTCCTATTTCACCCAGAGTAGAAAATATCATTACTGAGAATCTTCCTTCTGGACTCATTTCCATTGAAGAAATTGTAAGTTCGAGTCTGAACGAAGGTATAAGCATCCCTGAAAATCAACCGAATATCGAACTTAGGGAGCGTGAATCCATTTTCTATAGTCCCATTAGAGGTGATGCTTGGTATATTTTGTTGACCAATTTCTTAGAAAATCCAGGTCTTGCGTCTTCACCACCTCGATTTCCTTTCCATCCAACACCTAGAGGTTATTATCCTCCTTTGAATATGTCGAGACAGTCATCCTTGTTTTCTCAGATGCCAGAAACTTTTTTACATGGCGGTCCTTCTATTACTCCTGGGTATCAGTCTTTATCTGGTACATTTTCAGGAACATCTCCTAAACCCATCGAATATGCAGTATCTCCTGGTCATAATGGAACTAAACTGTTAAGTGTTGAAGAGATGCTTATGATGTCTGGTACTACTCCTAATATGCAACCTCAAGGTAGTTCAATACCATCTTGGGGGCAGCCGCAAGGTACTAAAATACCGCCTGGGGGGCAACCTCAAGGTAGTCCATTACTGCTTGGGGGCAACCTCAAGGACAGTATGTTCCTACAGCACAGTATTTTCCTCAGGTCAACCCCAGTATCAATATGTACCTCAAAGTCAACCCCAGTATCAATATACACCTCAAGGTCAATACCAGCCTCAAGGTCAGTACCAACCCCAAGGTCAGTACCAACTGCAAGGTCAGTACCAACCTCAAGGTCAGTACCAACCTCAGGGTCAATATCAACCTCAAGGTTTTCAACCACCTTCAAGTCAATAATTTGTTCAAGGACCTGGAAATGTACCATATAATTATCAATCTTACACTCAACCTGGTTTTGGTCCTCAATATGCTTAACCTATTATGGGTCCATACCTCAGAATGAATGTGGTGTGGGATCAACAGACTCCGCAACCCAGTGTGCAGTTGTCATCTCAATCTGGACAGTCTTTTGTTTTTGGTTCACCCCAGCAACCTGTCCATCCTATTACTCAAACTACTACACCTGGGGCATCTCATCATTCTAGGCCTAGTTCACCTCGAACTCCATCCCAAACGTCTACTACAACTGCTACGGCTTCTGTTCAATCCAGTCCACCCATTTCTGGAGTATTAGTGGCTCCAGTTTCTACTTCTCCTGTATCAACTCCTCAGGCTTCTTTACCCTAGTTTGGACCTACAATCCAGACTTCGGTTTCCATGCCTGTAGGACAACCTGGGTCTAGTAGGGTTGTCACAAGTCAACCCCAATTTACTTATCAACCATACCAAGGGCAGTACCAATTCGGCCCTGCTATGTAGAACCCGGCTTATCAGTATCAGCCGTACCCTGGGTATACGTATCAAAAACCTCAACAACCCTAGTATGGTCTAGTTAATCTTGGTTTTCGAGGAGGATATAATATCCCAAATGCGAATCCAATACCAAGTTATCCTGGATATCCTCCTCCTGGGGCTGGTATTATGACCCCAAGTTTTCGGGATCCGAACCATTAGTTACCATTTATAGAAACTTTGGATTTTCCTAAATTGTCGCGCCTTACGAATGATCCCATTAATTCTCTTCCGTTTTGGCCACCAATGCCAAATAAGTTGCCCAGTGATATACCAAAGTTTGAGGGGAATTCAGGAGAAGATCCATCTAATCATGTGATGACTTACCATCTCTGGTGTGCATCGAATTCCATTATAGATGATTCAATTTGTCTTCATCTTTTTCAATGCACTTTGATTGGCCTTGCAGCCAAGTGGTAAATTGAGTTTCCACGAGGCTCTTTTTACAATTTTAGTTAGTTAGCCACTTCCTTCCTTACTCCTTTTCAGCTGTCAGTCCGATACGACAATGACACGAAATTACTAACTTAATTAAAATAGTCGATGTCCACATATATTTCAGACCATATTCATGAATGGCGACGTCGATGTCGTTTAGTGAAATTTTTTATCCCGAACCAAATTTTGGCAGAATGGTTTGTAAAATCATTATTACCCAAAATAACTGAAGATGTAGCCAAGGCAGGAGTAGTTACAGAAGAGCAAGTAATTTCTCAAGATTAGTACCTTGACTTAGTTTATACGCAGTCAGGTACGTCACATGAGAAAATCCCCGATCTTCCAAAACAAAATCAAATAGCTGCACCTCCCTTAGGGTCTCATGTCGCTAACTGTATGATTGATACTGTTAATACCAAGAGTAAGAAGAAATCCTCCAAGAATTCTTCTCCTATTATAACTTTACCAGATTCCCCAAAGGGAGAGTCTTCACCTGAAATGTCTGCCGATGTTCATGTCGTAGAATCATCTATGACCAAATCAAAATCTAACAGTAAGAAGAAAGGTAAGAAGAAGAATAAGCAAAACTCAAAGGTGAAATCCGATAAACTTGAATCTACTGAAGAGAAATGAAAACCTCCCTATCCTTGTCTCATATGTGATGAGGAGCACTTTACAAGAGATTGTCCACATCATCCTGAGGTTGCGAAAATCGTCAAAAGTTCACAAACACCTGCTATTTTGAAGGATCCCTTTCCAAGTCAAGATAGTAAGATGATAGGTTCTTCCTCTAGTGCCTCGAAAGAGCCAATAATGATGATGTCACATGTACGAATTGTGACACGATCGCAAGATTACGGAAGTAAGAATCCTCTCGGTGGTAAGGAAGCAAAATCTTCTAATTCCAATCCATCAACCTCAGCTCTGTCTGGTTCTGATCCACTACAGATCGAGAAACTGAATCCCGACTTAGTCATCAAACCGCCCGCTAAGGGTATACTTCAAAAGTAAGCTTTCAATCCACATGCGAGAGCTGCTCAGAACTATAACATTGTTGAAGATTTAATTGTTTCACCTTCAGCAATTTCGGCTTTGGAAGTGCTACAATCTTGTCCAGCACAGCGTAAAATGCTATTATCGGTTATAGGAGTTGTTGATCTTCAGGATTCAAACCTCATAGTCTTCAATTTAGAAAATAGTACACCTCGTTTACCTCATCAAATGGCTTTCCAAATTCCAGTCTTAGTCAAAAACATACCTTTTTTTAGGACTGTGATTGATGAGGGAGCTTCCACATGTATTATGTCGATACAGTGTTGGAAAACCCTTGGTTCTCCTACACTTAATCAATCCCCGATGATTCTAAAGGCCTTTGATGGCTGAGGGTTTCATCCTTATGGCATTTTACAGGACTTCCCTATAGGGGTTGAAGGAAAAACTGTTAATCTAGATATGGAGGTGGTTGATGCCCCTTTAGATTACAACCTTCTTTTGGGTCGTAGCTAGTCTTATGCCATGACTGTTGTTGTTTCATCGGTTTTTCAGCTCATTAAGTTCCCACACAATGGAAAGATCGTTACAATAGATCAGTTAACTTACTTTTCGTCTAATCCGTCGCCTCTTGAGAGTATTCAACATGTTGGAAAAACCGCTATCCCTTATAAGGATGTTGGGGTAGGATTAGTTAAAGATTCGGGTTTACTCAGAACTTTTTCATTTCCTCCTCCAAACGTACTGTCTCCTTTCATAACCATTCATATGGTTTCGTTAGAATCCATAGTTCTTGATGATCCTTGGATCATTCCATTTGATTCTGAGGTGGACTCTCTTGGCGATGCCATGCCTTTGAGTCCATTTGAAGTTGCTTATCATGCATTATAGTTGTTTTCCGACTCAAGTTCAACTAGCCCTAATCTAGTGAAAGAGATCCATGGAAAATCACTTTCAATCTCAACCTCAGAGTCAACAACCTTTTTGGAAACCGTTCACACTGATGAACAAATTCGGGAACTGTTGTCTGTTGACGCACTACCATGGGAAGATCTTCATCATTGGTCTTCGTTTTTACCTGAGATTGATCATTTTGAATATGAATTTTCATCTATTTTTACTGCTGAATATGTCAAAGAACCACAGAATCCATTGAAACATCCTGATTCTGAACAAAATTTAGCCAATATTTCTCGCACGGTTCCTATCAACATTTCAGTTAAACCTGGGATTGTTGAAAACATTCACATAGGTGCTTCTTTTACGGACACTGAATTCAACACATATAAAGCCCTATTTCAAGAATTATGCGACATGTTTGCCTGGTCCTATGAAGAAATGCCAGGAATTGATCCTTCAATTGTTGTTCATGAGATCAAAACCTACCTGGATGCTAAACTCGTCCGGCAACGGTTGCATTAGATACACCCACGAAAAGCTGCTGCCATCAAGACAGAAGTTGAGAAATTACTTAAAGAAGGTTTCATTTATCCAATTCCTTTGACGGATTGGGTATCGAATATTATCCCAGTTACTAAATCAAGGGACGATAAGAATATGCATCGACTATAGGGATATTAATCGTGATTGTCCCAAGGACAACTATCCTACACCCTATATCGATCAAATTATCGATGATTGTGCCGGCAGCGAAATTTTCTCCTTTATGAATGGTTTTTTAGGTTACAATCAAATTAACATTCTACCTACTGATCAACCAAAAAAAACATTCATCTATCCATGGGGGACATTTACTTATTGCAAGCTACCTTTTGGATTGAAGAACGTCAGAGCAACTTTTCAAAGGGAAATGTCTTATGCGTTTCATGACATCAAGCACATTGTGTAGCCTTATATCAATGATTTACCAGCTCATTCATTACGTAGAGCCGACCATCTCACTCACTTACGAGAAATTTAAATGAGATGTAGGCATTATCGGATTAGGCTGAATCTGCACAAGTGTGTTTTCTTTATAGAAACGGTTTGGTTTCTGGGATTTGTTGTATCCAAAGCCGACATTCATGTCGATCTTTCGAAGGTTGAAGCTGTCGTCAAGTTACCACCTCCTTCGACACTTCACCTACTCCATAGTTTGCATGGGAAAGCAAACTTTTTACGTCGTTTCATTCCTAACTATGCTGAGATTACAAAATGTTTCACCTGGTTGTTGAAACAGAACACTCCATTCTTTTGGGATGAGATAGCTGACAAATATTTTGATGCACTTAAACATGCGTTGATCCATGCGCCATTATTGCATCCTCCCAACTACAACCAAGATTACTTCTTGTACCTCTCTGTTTCTCATTCCACCATTGGGATGGTTTTAGTTCAACACGATGAATTTGAAAGTGAACATGTGATCTATTATCTTAGTCAGACAGTAACTCCCACTGAGTTAAAATATTCACATGTGGAGAAACTTGCCTTAGCTGCAATCTAAGTTGTTCAGCGATTTCATCATTACATTTTGTTACGAAAAACCACCGTCATTTCTGACTGTAACCCTATGCAATACATTTTGACTAAACAATTTCTAGGGGCAAGTATTCCAAATGGATTGTCATCCTACAGGAATTTGACTTCGAATTTGAGAAGGCCAAGTCAAAGAAGTCTTTGGTTTTTGTCGAATTAATGTTTGACTTCCCTCGTGCTGATACCGAACATGTGGCGGAAGAACCCATTGCAGATGAATCCTTGTTCCTTATCAGCACTGTTGATCCATGGTACGGAGATATCATTGTCTATCTCCAGACCCCATCTTTTCAGCCAAACATTTCACGATCTCAGCGCCGAAAAATTTGATTCCAATCCCAACCTTACACTATTATTGGAGATACTCTTTATTGTCATGGGGTGGATTCTGTTTTCCATCATTGTCTTACTCATGACGAGGCTGAGAAGGTTCTTAATGACTGTCACTCTGGAGCGTGTGGCGGTCATATGTCTAGGTATGCCACAGCCCAAAAGATTTTATGTGCTGGCTATTTCTGGCCATCCTTATTCAAAGATTGTATTACTATCGTCCAGAAATGCCATAATTGCCAAATATTTGATCGTAAGATGCACGCTCCTCTTGCTCCTCTCCACCCTATCATTGTCGTTGGTCCATTCGCAAAATGGGGTGTCGATTTTATTACATGTAACCCTCACCCGGTCGAGGGGCATGCATACATCATCCTTGTGGTAGATTATTTTAGCAAGTGGGCCGAGGCAATGCCTACATTTTCGGCAGATGGAAAAACTGCTGTGATTTTCATTTTCAACCATATAATTGCTAGGTTTGGTGTTCCCCAAGTGATTATCACTGACCATGGGAGTCATTTTCGAAACATCATGATGACTGAACTTACAGATCAGCTTGGCCTGCATCACGATAGTTCCACTCCATATTACCCACACGCAAATGGTCTGGTTGAAGCAGTCAACAAAGTTCTAGTCACCATGATCCGACGAATCATTGGGATTCATTGGTCGAATTGGCACAAAATGTTATTTTCAGCACTTTGGGCATATCGAACCTTAGTTAAAACATCAAAAGGTTTTACTCCCTTTCAATTGGTTTACAGTTTAGAGGTAGTATTGCCCATTGAATGCGAAATCCTGTCATTACAAATTGACGTGCAATTATTTCCAGCCACTTCCGAAGATTAAAAACATTTATTATACTTAGCTCAATTAGATGAAAATCGATATAATGATGCATTAGTTGTCAAAACTCATGCCAAAAGGATTAAAGCTCAGTATGATCGAAATGTTACACCCCGCAATTTTTTGGAAGGAGCCCTAGTCTTAATTTACGATCAAGCAAACGATAAGCTAAGGGCTAGAAAATTTGTACCCATGTGGCATGGTCTATATATTGTCAAGTGAAAGCTAGCAAAAGGGGCCTATGAGCTAGAAGATTTTGACGGTGTCTCTTTAGGTAAACCTAGGAATGGGCTTTATCTAAAGCGATATTATGCTTAAAAGATT